>JAXQQM020071301.1:0-83844 GCA_034641835.2 Pinus albicaulis
CCGCATCCGGGAACAGGGCAACATTTGATTGAGGACACATGGCATAAATTGATTGGAGCGGATCTTTGTTTGGGGCGCTCGCGCAGTGGAAATCCGGACCCGAAAAAGATTAGGGCGAATTTGATAAGAAATTTGCGTCACAACTCTCCCTCCGTACGCCAGCCCAACTTCGGACCCGAAAAAGATTAGGGCGGAATTCAATTGGTTTTTGCATCACAAAATTGGCCGACATCAGCAGGCTATTTTGGAACACAAATTTGGTTTGAATTATGGTTTATCGCCGTTTGAAGTCCGACGGGCTCGACTTAAGAACAATTTTGTTTGATCCCATCTTATAAAATTTGTGTTGGTTTTCTTTGATAATACACATATTTATAATAAATCATGGGAATACCACACTAAACATGTGGAAAAGTTATATAAATTATTGAGAACAATCATTTTTATGTAAAAATATCCAAATGTGCTTTTGGGAAATAATAATTCGAGTATTTGGTTTATATTGTTTTAAAGGAAGGAGTGAAGTTGGAGCCCCAAAAGATGCAAGCTATTACAAAATGACCTATTCATAAGAAAATCAAGGTTCTTAGAATATTTTTTAGACTTACATGATATTATTGATCATTTGTTAATAATTATGCATGCATTTCAAGTCCACTCACATATCTCTTGAAGAAAATATCATTTATATGGAATGATGAGGCTACTTTGGCATTTTCTCTTTTAATGGATGCCATGTCTTCTACACCAACATCGGTTGCACCTACTTTTGGTAAAACATTCATAGTAGAGTGTGAGGCACTAGGACAAGGAATTTACGTAAAATTAACACAATAAGGGATATCATTGGCTTTTAAAAGCAAGGAATTCAAAGAAAATATTTGGTGAAATCTACATATGAAAAATAAATGGAAGCAATATTACATGCAATAAAAAATGGGGATAGTATATCATTGGGAGGTACTTTAAATTCAAGATATACCATGATAGCATAAAGTATTTTTTGAAGCTATGGATTTCATTGGAAGATTAACAAAAATGAGGAGAAAAAATGAAAAGTTTTAATTTTGAGATAATCTGCAAAAAGGGTAAGGAAAATTTAGTACATGATGCTCTTTCTAAAATAGAAGAGGCCTCAAATTTATATCCAATCACATTTTCTATTCCTAGGTGGCTAGAAGAAGCTTGCCATAATGGAAAAATGACAATAGTACTAAACAAAAACTAAAATTTATAAAGGATGGGATGAACTCTATGGAGCATTGGGAGTGAAAGAGAGATATACTTTGGTGCAAATGTAGAATATTTTTATGCACGCAAGCATATTTGAATAAACAAATATTAAGGGAGTCCCATGTCTCTCTGATGGTAGGACATAGGGTTCCTTAAAACATCTCAAAGGATCAAAAAATATATTTTTGGAAGGAATGAAGAAAGATATTCAAAATTTTGTAAGAGAAGGTCAGGTTTGCATAATAAATAAAAGAGAGATAATAAAATCTCTAGGGTTACTTCAACCATTCCACATACATATTCAAAGACTAGAAGATATATCAATAGAATTTATTACAGGGTTACTGAAATATAAAGGTAAGTATTACATTTTTGTGGTCATTTATATAGAAAAATTTTGTAGATTTTTTTGTAGAGCTCAAAGTACATAAACAACAAGCCAAGTGGCAGAAGTGTCCGTGAAAGAAATTCATAGTCTTCATGGTTTTCCTAAAGTAATAGTAACAAGAAACTTTTGGAAATAATTATTTAATACGAGTGGAGAAACACTAGCTGCCATGAGTTCTACATATCAAACACAATCAAATGGTCAAACAAAAATAGTTAACAAATGTTTTTAAGGTTATCTACAATGTTACTTTTTAGAAAAGCAATCTTAATGGATGAAGTGGGTTCCTCAAGGAAGAATGGTAATATGATACTATCATACTACCTATCACACATCTACTAAAATTTCCCCATTTAAGTCCCTTTATGGATATCCAACTCCTAGTATCTCATACTTTTTGCAAGACAAGTCCAAAGTATAGGAAACAGAGTCACATATGGAAAATACTAAAGAAACTTTGAAAATTATTATGGAAAACCTTCAAATGACATGAAACATGATAAAACAACAAGGGGAACAACATTGAAGTGAAAGATAATTTGAGGAGGGTAATTGTGTATTTTTTAGATTATAGCATTATAAGCAATCTTCATTCAAGAAAAAGAAGAATAAAGAATTAGCTCAAAAATGTTATGGCCCTAAATAACTATTCATAGGATTGCACAAGTGGTATAGAAGTTATATTTTCCTTCTTCTTGCATTCATAAGGTTTTTCATGTATCTTGCCTAAAAAAGGTTTTGGGAAAAAATATGCCAATGTAAACAGAACTTCCAAAATTAGATGAAGAATGAAAGTTGATTCTTGAACCACAAAAAGTTATAGATAAACATTCTATATCTCTTTGACATATAGCCATTATGAAGTACCTAATCAAGTGGAAGAATATTCCTCTAGAAGAAGGTACATGGTAAAATGATCAATTCGTGATGAAATACCCACGGCTAAAGGGTTTGTTTGAAGTTTTGACAAAGGTTTTGTTATATGTTTTATATAACGCACGGCGGAATAGTTTTATTGTTTGTTAAGGTCCCACACAGTGATCAAATTTGAAGGGCAGGTCTGAATTTCAATTAGAAGGGCATATATCTATGTCACCCTTCCATAATGAAAAGCTTTAAAAAAAAAACTTTTCAATTGACCACAATAAATTATTTTTACATTTCATTTTTAGAAAGACAAAACCATCAATCTTTATATTAATAAAAGACTGTTACATATACAACAATGAAGAAGGCTCCATCTTTCATTTCTTAAATATCTCATTGGCAATGTCAACATAAGTCTTCAAGACACTATTATAAGAATTTGGATACATACCACCGAGATATAGGAGATTCTTATGTGTCAGATTGTGTAATGCAATTTTGACTTTGTCTCACAAGGAGCAGCAACATGGAGGTCTGGATTTTTCTTATAGAAATTTATTATTATTATTTGAAACATTGTTTATAGATATGAAGACAACAATGAAATTATGAGCATGGTGGACAATTAGTCAAGCTCATGATGCCAAACCATGATGATGTAAGTTTGGAATTTAACATTTTTATATGTTAAAGACAAATAGTCAAAATCACTGACAACTTAGTATGCCATAATTAATAATCATTCCCTGTTCACTTTTGTTAATAGGTTTATGTCACACGATGATCTCTCTTCTCTGGTATTTACTTGTATTGAAGATCACTATTCTAGGAATAAGGAGTTATTTTCTCCAAAAATAACCCTAGCCAAACATTGACAATGCATCAAGGATATCTTTCTATGCTTCATAAGTACATGTGTTCTACTTCTAAATCATGTCTTGGAAGTGGTTGTTTTGCTGGAAATTATTCACCAGTTGGTTTCATACCAAAGTCTTTTTCACATTTTCAGCATCCAATACATGAAAAGATAATGGTTTAAAACAACATAAATATTTGAAATTTTGCAAGAATTGTCTGGCACACTTTGAATATGAATTTTGAATTCAAGTGCATGATGCTGTATAGGATCAAGTGTCATTTTGAATACCAAATGTTTCACAAGAAACTTCTCAACATGCTACCTTGTAGTAAGGATTAAATGACAATATTGCATCAACTATTTCCATAATAAAAGTGCACCTCGGCCATAAGACTAAACAACTACAAATTTTGTAGATCTAACAAGACCACACAATCAAATGTATTCCACAAGGCCAATACTGTATGAAAAATGAAAAGGAGTTTTCAACCAAAAATACCTTAGGCAACTAATTCAATTAGATACACCAAACCATCAGCAAAAAGGAAAACCAGCCTACTCAAAAGGCAAGCGTTTACCTCCTTCGACAAAATTTTGAGTTCCGAAACAAGGGCCTTTATTGTCTTGTCAATGCCCCTAGTAATTTGAACGGGGTTTGCACCTGCTGCAACAACCTAAACAAAAAGGTTTCATTTCAAATTATTTTCCACAAATTTAAGATACAACCATTGTCAATTTTGTATTTCCTAACAAGCTCATAAATTTTGACAAAAGAACCAAAAATTTTTAATACCTGATAGCAATTTTTTCACTCAAAAAATATCTTAGACTCAATAAGCCCAACCCAAAACTAAAAAACCAAACACCATAAGACCCTACAAAAATGAATAGATGATCTTAATCAAGTACTATCGACAAAAAGTTACCTTTACACCCTCACTTATTAAACCCTGTGCAAGAACAACAGATGTTATGGTTCCATCCCCAGCTAAATCATTTGTCTTTGCCGCAGCTTGCCTTACCAACTTGGCCCCAATATTTTCAACTGGGTCCTCTAATTCAACCAATAAAAAGGCCAAAACCATAGCATTGAGATACATTTCATTACACTGTCAATAAAAATAAAATTTGACTCAGCCATAACCCTTTCCTTTTATTTTTGTGAAAATATTTATGCATTACTCTAATGTGGCTAGTCCATAGGCCAAGTAGACCACTGGGTAACAAATATGTTTCCTTTCACCTTTGAGTTTTCAAATTATGCCTACCAAATCTAAGACATTTAAGAGGGGCAACTAATACAACGTTAAAAAGAAAACCAGAGCACACATCTACAAATTACCTCCTTAGCTACTGTCACACCATCATTAACTATTTTCGGAGAACCATGCTTGCTCTCCAAGACAACATTTTTCCCTTCGCCTCAAGGGTGACTCCAACAAGATCAGCAAGTTTGTTCACACCGCCTGCAAGACAAATTGACAATGCTTTCAGTAAGTGTGCAATTGAATGCCAGACCATATGCCAAAACAACCCTTCATGAAAAATTAAAATAACACATTAAAATCGAATATAAGTGGACAAGGAAAGATCCACCGCAGTGAAGTTTCACGTGCAGGTGACCTTCCTTTAAACATAATTTTTTCTCTGACCTGCAATTTTTTTGTCACTGAGCTATCCTTGTTGAAGTACAACTCCTTTTCCATAGCTCTTGTATTAACTACCTTCTCTCTATCGCGTAATCTCAGAGTCCCTCTTCTGCTTGAGCGATTAAAGGAAATGGGTGAAAAAACTGAAAGAGAAGACAATTGTCTGCTATAATTATCAAACATTGCACCCAACTTCTTCCCCTTTCCATTGTTACCCAATGAGGTAGATGTGGCAATTGTTGTCATACTACCCAAAGCAGAGGCCATCTTCTCTTATCCTGAATATAGAACTACAAGATCTTCATATTAGTATGAACCTTAAAAAACATGACTCCCATTGCTAAAAACCACTTTTAAGTTGTAACAGGCAAACTAAACAACTATCGCAACTTTTGGCAACTTCTCGAGCATTAAGAGAGAAACAACCAAAGAGAAATACAACCACAATCCTCATTTTAATGAGACCGGACTATATATTTGCATTAAGATAATAGAAAGAAATCACGACTATATTAAGGCCAGCACAAAACAATCTTTAACCAGTGTCTCTCGTGGCCTTCAAGTTGCCATGCTAGAGGTTTCATATTTTTAATTTAAATTCTTGACCTCTCGTGCCCATCTATGAATGCATCCAATGGGATATCTACATCAAATGCTCCTTTATATCCCCAAAAACAAATTCCCTAATACAAGAGCACCAATATTGATGGATCACCCCACACCATCCCACCCACTAGAAACGGTGAAAAAGGAAACCCGAGAAAAATTCTGAAATATCTCAAGATGACTATATGGGTGGTTCTTATGAATCAACCAACCATTCAGAGCATGCTCATCAATCCAAACCATGAGTATTATGTGATGATATTCAAGCAGGCACTGAATCGGATTTCTAAAGCTATGTTAGAGAAACCCTAAACTCTCACTGAAAAAATAAAAATATACTCAACAACAAAGATGATCACACTCTGGGTAGCCCTGGAGGCTATTTGGGGGTGATGAGTCCAATAGGTCTCAATGAACTGTTGCCCTCGCCGGGGAATACTATTGCAGTGGAATTTGATACTATTTTGGATGTTGAATTCCACGATCCTAATGGAAACCAGTACCTTCAGCTCCAATACCTGTTCACAAAAGAGGGTGCCATAGTCATTCATGCGTGCAGAGAGGGTGAATTGCAGGCATTGCAACAGGAGGTGTTGTTGTTGTTGCATTGGCCACTAGATTGTTTTTCTGGTTCTGTTACAAGCGCAGAGTATTGAAAAGGACAGACAAATTTAGTTCAGATATTGTGAAATTGACTCGGAAATTCACCTACAAAGAGCTCAGCAATGCTACGAAAGAATTTTTTTGAATGTGATTGATAATCGATAATTTCAAGCAAGGGTAATCCCCTTGTGAAACCCAAATTTTTGAGCATTTTCTAAAACCTGATGATAGAGTCATTGTAATGAACAAGTGCCTAGGTCCATATTACGTCCAAATCTACCAAGCACCAAGATCTATAAAAAAAATCCACAGTATCTGCGAACTAAGAAGAAGAGGCAGAAAATGTATTCTGCTTACTTGTTCGAATAGTGGTTGGGGTTTACGTCACGGAAAAAATTTGACAGAGCCCATGTAGCATTTATTATCATTGAAATTTTGGCAGTATCATTCAACTGGGCAAGCACCTGCCTCAGAGCTCCATGACTGAGGGCAAGATCCCTAAATGTTGCAAAGTCTCCAACAATATTTCCCAAAGCCCAAACAACCTTACACGAACACCAGTTGAACTCAAAGTTGGGTACTAGTTTTTTAAATCAAATTCCAAAATTACAGACATATAAAGATATTTGGGAAGAATAATTTTATGCCTCTAAAATAAACGTGCTACCTGTTCTCGAACATTATCATTCCCAGAGGTAAGAAGTTCCACAAATATAGGCAGTGCCCCGTAATCAATCACAACCTTTGTATTCTCAGAGGTTCCTAAGACTATATTAGTCAAAGCCAAAGCTACTTCAAACTACATTATCAATCACAAGGTATCACCATCAAAGCTATAATTTTAAGATAACAATTTATCTACCATTGAAACTATAATTTTAAAATAGATACACCTAGTGATATAGACACCTAGTGAGAGTAAAGGTTAGGAAATTATAATAAGAATTATTACAAGATATCACTCATAGTGCAGTTGATTGTTCATTGTCTGTTGTAACTATAATTTTAAAGAAGACACACTTAGTGATATAGACAACACCAAGTGAGAGCAGAGGTTATGAAATTATAATGAGAATTATTTCAAGATATCATATTACTCATAGTATAGTTAATTTTTTATTGTTTGGTGTAATAATTGTTTATTATTTATAAACACAATCAAACATATTATGAGGGACGGTGATGAAATTGACAACGGTCTCATAAAAAACCATAATGGGCACATCCCCTGGCAAGATAGACTCTGAATAAGAAAGAAAGCAAAACAAAGTGATTACTTACAGGATCATAGGCTTCCTGAAGAACAAGATCCAGAGCAGCATCTGTAACCCCTAAAGCAACACCTCTCTCTGCAAGATGAATCGCTACATCTTTCATATGTAGTCTAGCAAATTTTCTGAGCTCATCATGAGAAAGAGGATCAAATACAACTATCTCATCAAGTCTATTCAATAGCTCTGGCCTGAAATGTCTTCTAACCTGCAAAAATATTCAAAGGCATGTCAAAGCACTGCAGCCAACTTCATGATAAAATTATATGAAAAATATGCATACACAGAGTCCAGGAGAATGAAACGGCAGGTGTATTGGCAGTTGCCGAAATGCAGCAACTAAAACGGCAGGTGTATTGGCAGTTGCGGAAATGCAGCTACTAAAACGGCAGGTCTGTCGACGGTTGTAGGTGTGTGGATTGTTGCTGGTATTTTCAGACCGATTCCATGGAAATATACCAGAAACCAGTGGTATGTCAAACCTAGAAGGTAACCCAAGAGACTGTGACCGTCAGATTAAACAAGTAACAGGTGTCGTGCCTAGATAAGAAGTGTTGACGAAAAAAAATTGATCTCTTTCATAACAGAAGGCCTATCAGCCTAAATATCTAGGACATGTGGCACTCCATGATAAAGACACATGGTGTGTAGATTTGAGTTTTTCAGGTGGTCAAGTGGGCCGAAAATAGGTGAAATGTGGCACCACTCAGAGATTGACATGTGCCAATTGGTACAAGTGGTAGACAATTGGCATGCTCAAACAACGAGGTGATGCAGGAAAGACATGAGGGAGAAAATATCAGAAAATCCCCAAATCTGGAGAACTAAAGCTCATCACTAACCTGAGATTGACAACTTTACATGATGTAACCTATGAAATCGTAAATGGAGAAATCATAGTAACAATAAAGTAACCTATGTAACAATAAATTTGGATTCATCCTGGGAGTGGTAATGGGAGAAATCATAGTGAACAATAGGAAACATGCAGATTTTCTTACAATCAAATAGATGAAAAAACACATAAAAAAAACCTAGATAATAATCATGAACACGCTTAATATTGAATTATGAACTATAAAGGAACTTACAAAATGTGACATTACGAACCTGGTCAAGCGCACAAGCAAAAATATCCTGGACATGACCCTAGTTGACAAGTTGTATTGCTCATGATGAAAGAGGATTTGTACCTGCACTGCCAAGTCAATCAAAATCCATCATTATCTATACAATAAATACAAGTAATTGATGTAGTATTTTTTACTCTAAGATGAATTCTTATGATAATGTTATAACATATGTTGAAAATGTCAAAACATACCTGAATAAGCTCCTCTTCATTTCAAGAACAATTTATTGGAGTCACATGAACTTGGAACAAGCCTCCCACGATCTGAAAGAGTAGCAACTAAGTCAACAGTGACTTTTTTGTTGCTACGCTGGATCAAGGGAGGTTTGCTCCAAGATTAAATCGCTCCAATAAATTATTCTCTACTAAACAGGGCCAACCACGTGAAGGTGAAGCTCTTATGGCCCCTCCCCCCCCGCCTCACATCACTCTCAATTCCCCAATACCCAATCTATATTTCATTTTTTACTTTCATGAGCATAAAAAAAAAATTCAATAACTAATAAAAAAACAATTCAACAAAAAGTACACAAGGAAACATTGAAATTAATGCTTGACATAAAAATAGTATGATAAATGAGTTTTTTATATAACGCAAAAAACATTCCAAGTATGGTAACATTTGTCTTATAATAATACAATATTTTACATTATCAAATTTTCTTTTTCTTCTTCCTATTTCTAAAGCTCCTAATTACATCATCAATATCATCGTGCTCTGCTCCTGTTTTGTGCCTTTCGACCCGCACTGCTGACCTAGTTGCATAGTCACGATGTCTAGTCTCATCCAGTGACGGGGCATCGCCTACAAAAACAGATAATATTAAATTTTAATTGTCAGTTTTTAAATATCATTGAACTAGTTCGGTAATATTAATAAAAAAAATTGCAATGAGATTATTTACCCGGTGCACCAGTTGTCGCCGTTGGGACTGTTGCCCTGTCTTCCTCTCTGGTGGTAAGATCCTCAAGGGAAACATTCTCTGTCATTTAAACAAAAAATGTTATAATGACAACCATCAAGGTATAATTAGAAAAAATTATAAGTGGAAATTAATTACCGTCACGGCCCTCACTGATAGTAGCATTGTCGGCCTGGTCCCCACTACAATGATCAGGTTGCACGTGAGGATCATCTACATATGGCTCTAAAACTGGGTTATTTGCATTGTCGGTAGTGCTTCTCCCCTGATTTAAAAAATTTGTTAGACATTAAATTTATGGAGGAAAACAAACATATTGAAAGGTTAATGTTTTACCTTATCAAGCATTCTGGATCTTGGGACCTGCCCCAAGCTTCTGCGACATTCAACTACGGCTTGATAGCCGAAATGGAAAGCGATATTTTTATCTTCCTCTGTAGTTTCTGTTCCGAAGTCATCACCCTAAATTACATATGATTGTGTATTTTTAATCATATTTGATAGGATTACAAAAACGTTGGAAGGCGATACAATTAATTATAAGATGTTTAGCTACTTAATTACAATTTTTGCGGCTAATTTCAAGTAGCCGCCCTGGCCTAGCTTGTGATGGCCCTTTTTTTCAATCCTAGCTTTGGTTGCCTTTGAGGTGTCAGGAAACCTAGCATCAAAAGATTGAAGTCAGATATGACGTAGCACACTTTTATTTTAGGCATAGAGAAAATTAAAGCTATTGAATTAAAGTTGTAATTTACCTTGCGGGCACAGTTGGCATTTTTCCTTCTTTCTTTGCCCTTTTCTCTTTTCCGTCATGGACGAGTGCTCTCCACTCACTCTCTGGAACTGCGAGAGGAAGCTCATATCTAGGGTTAAATTGCAATTGCATCCTATAGGTGTCCCTGGTATATTTCAAATATTTGTCGGCTACCCGAGCCACCGCTGTTCTGTCAAATGTGCCGACCCCAAAAAGGGCTTCTAGATAATCTAGAAGTTCTTTTTTCAGGTTGGAATTCTGGGAATTCCACCCTGTGCATATGGTTGGGCCAAAAATTACCAACGCATGGCTCTCCAAAAACCTGTAGAACTCATTGTTTCCTACATAGAAAAAAATATATTATCATTAATTTAAAAATAAAAATCATGATAAATATATTTTAGATAGAGTACATGAAATAGTTAAAATACTAAAATTTACCTGGGAGTTGTACGTGCTTTATAAGGACACCTTCATCATTCACCAACAACATTCCATTAATGGTCCCTGTGGAGCTGACACGTGTAGCTCCAGGAAACGCAATAATGTAGTTGACCATATCAGCCTCATCACTGCCAACACGTTCAGCGGTTGGCTGGGTGTCTGCTTGGGCAGGGTGTGTTTCTTGGCTGGCACCTAAAGGAGTAGAAGGTGTACGAGAGGGTTGCTGGGAAATATCTTGCCCTTGTGTCCCACTACCACCAACACCGGGTTCAGCAAGTGCCAGAAAACGCTACATACAAAAGAACTTTTTGTTAGTTTAGTCAATGTAAAAATTAAAAATCAAACTATCACAATTCATCTCATGCAGAACAAAAAAAATATCCTTTTGACTTTTTATTATTACCCGATATGTTTCTAGTTGGGCCATAATTTGTTTTATCCTCTCTTCTGTTTCAGGTGTTTGAGGCATGTCTATCAAAGTATTAAATTCCGTCCTTGCATCTCGTGCCTTTTTTCGCAACAAGAGCGCTGGAGATAGGGATGAAGAAAGCTCTTCCTCAAAGAGGGAATCATCAGGCGTACCATGGCTAGGTGTCTGCATATTTGAACAAAATTAATATTATTTCAATTATTTAAATAACTAAAATACCTGAAGATAGAGAAATGTTGGCACTTTACATGTTCTTCCGCTGGCCTCTTTCCGCGATCATCCCGTCTCGGGGTTGTTCCTGCACTGCTCTGATCAGTCTGCCACATTGCAATAAAATTATAAATGTAAAAACTTGAAAACAATATCTAACTTGAAAACACAAAACGAAAACTGAAATAATTTCTAATAAGACATCGGACGACAGAGTTAGAGTTTCAAATATGCCTTGCATTGAATTCAGTCCTAGAAACATGTCATTGCACATTAAGGCACCCAAACAAGAGACGAGTTGACAATGAAGACCTTATTGAATATATTGTTGTAGCAACTTCTAGTAAACTTGTTGTGAAGACCTTGAGGACATTTTTGGAGCAACATTGTTGAAGCTGATGGTATAGCATTGTTGGAGAGGATCTTGAAGGGCCTTGAAGTGAAGCTTTTGGAGCAACTATTGAAAAATCCTTAGAGCATTTAAGTAAGGCACTTTCTATCTTCCATCACCTTTTTTCCTTTCAATATCCTTTAAACGATTTTGTTGATATTTAATGTTTGAAATCACGTTATAATTCCTTTATTATATGTGTTTGGGGACTTTCCCTTTGAAATTACCCAAAAATACCCTGGCAATTTTATCTTCAGGATGCATGTCTGACCCTATTGTTCAATATTTTGATTGATAGTAGTAAACATATAGAGTTAGGGGGCTCTTGACTTGGTTTGGTTGGGCCATTATATCCCTAACATCTACTAGGGAGAACCCCCCTTGAGTTGGAGGAGAGCTAGCCCAAAGTGAAAAGAGGTTGGTGAGGTGACAATGGGGCTATTGAATTACACATGGTATCACACTTTAGCTTTAGGAATTTATCTTGAGAAGTGCGAGATTTTGCTATATCAATTCTCAAATTGTTTACAACACTATTGCTAAGAACTAATAAGAAGTGATGTTGAGGGGTTTTTGGGTATAAGAAACAATACCATTTAAAAACTAGGGTTCTCAGTCCTTGGCATTCCTTCACCTGGGTCTAGGGGCACACAAGAATAATTTCACACTAAACCATGCAAACTTAAAAGTAACTTAACATATCCATAAAGTAATAATAATCATAATTCCTAATTTCCTATTGTACGATATAATGCAAATTATTCAAACATGAAGCAATGAAGACATACAATGTCTGAATTTCAAGATTGATGAACCAATACAAGAAGTTAGAAACTACAAATTTGATTCAATACTCTGTGTCCTAACTCCAGGAAGGAATCTAGTTTGTAGTACAGAACATGCATCGTGTATTATCAATTCTTAATTGACAACAACTAAAGGTCATCTACCTCATCAATTCCTTCCCATTTTGTGTTTTTTATGTTATATTCCTTATAAAAGTGTCAAATTTCTCTCAAAGTAAGCAACCACTGAATAAAATAAAAAATAGTTGAGATATGATTGAGAAATGGTCATTTATTTCTTGAAAGGATCTTCACGATTTCTTTGGTTTTTTTTCATCTCAAGAAACAAGAAATGACCTAAGAAACTATCGTGATGTAATATAAGAAACAACACGGTGCAATGGCCATTTTCAAAGCCAAATGATGTCCATCGAGGACATGGCCTTTATTTGGTTCCTGTTTCATAGGAGTTTCGGGTAGAAATGGAACTTTGTTGTACCATTTCCAGTAGTAAAAAGGGAAAACCTTATTTTTCCATGGGAAATAATTTACCTTTCCCTTTTCAAGATAATCTAAATCACAAAAAATATGAACTATACTGCACACATTCTTGGATAATGTGAAAGTGGAAAAGGAATACCCTACACAAGTGATGCACACATGTGCATTTGAACACTAATAGATTTTTGTAGTTGAAATGCAATGCTTGTTTTCATTTAAATGTAGGGTTTTTAAAGCAGGGAGAAATAATGGCTGCCAAATTAATAAGCGTTTCTTTGGGGAAAATTTAAATCTTGTATTGGGTAATGAAGATAATAGAGGGTATTGAATCTTGATTCTTGACATTGTGTTTAACTTGAATAACTCAAATGATTATAAATATTAGTGGATGAGTTCTTTTTTTCAAGTATGTCACTAAAAACTCTTATGTCAAAGCATTGTATGATGGCTAGCATTTTCTTGTTTCCCTTTCTTCAGTTCAATGTAAAAAGTATATTAATATATTGGAGCACGAATGATAACTACAATTGTTTGCTCTGCAGTATATCCAGCCCCAAGATTATGAAAAGTTTTCTCAAGTGGAGCTATTGGTTATTAATGAAGCAGCTGCAATTCCATTGCCTGTTGTAAAGGCTCTGCTCGGGCCATATTTAGTGTTTTTGTGCTCTACTGTAAATGGGTAATAATTATAAATGAGCCAACCACAATCACAAATTTTGTAACCATTCGGTTTCCATGGATAGTGATGATGATATTAACCCTATATATCAGTGACCTATATCTATATGAGAATGATCTCAACATTGACCTTGATATGGTTGTATGGATGTGACCTTTGGTATGTCATCAGAAAATCCCCAAATATCAGAAAATCCCCAAATCTGGAGAACTAAAGCTCATCACTTTCGATCTTGAGTACTACCCTTGTGATAAAGTTGATGACTTTCGATCTCCCATTCTCTACCACTTTGCACTTCACCTTCAATATAGATCAGACCAAGGGAAATTCGTTACTGGGTGTTGAGATGGATGAGTTTGTTGAACTAAAATCCATAGCTTAAACTTCATGAAACTCGTGGAGTCAAATTCATGCAAGCACAAAAACATCTTACACATCCTCTTTGAAACTCATCCGAAAGAACATTGGAAGACATCTAGAGAGAACCCTACAGCCTAACACAATCCAATGAAATTGACCAAAACCCAACAGAGTCGGCCCCTACTATTAGACTCCTATACCAATAGGTGTCATATTTCACGATTGACTTGATGGACTATGCAATATGTTCATACCTTTTCTCGTTGCAAAGGTTTTCCATATTCTCAAAAATCAAAAAATTTAAAAAATGTAAAGAGGGTATACCCTAAAAGAAAAATCAAAGGGTGAAAAGAATAAAAATTGGCCAAAAAAAAGTGAAAGAAAATGAACCCCACCAAAAGAAAGGCCAAGGAAAATGTGCAGGTCTAAATGTCACTACTTTTTGCTCTGATGTAATAAACAAATTGTGTGAAACTTGTATTCTATGCCACAATTTATGAACAGTCAAACAGTTTAAGCTTGGCTAGTTCATCTTTCAATTTCATGTTTTAGAGATAGAGAATAAAATCTGACCAAACTGTTTAATCTTGGCAGATAAGTAGATAGGTAGAGTGAATAAAAGGAGCTCAAAAGTTTAATCTGAGCCCTTGGATGTAATAAGGTTAGAATTAGATAGATTTTCATATGTAAAATAAAAAAAGTGTGATAAGGGTTTGCCAGTCTAAGTGCACCCTAATAAAGAAGAAAAAATGGTAGGGTAAAGTAGGTAGGGTAGGTAGATGATGTTGTTGAATTACATGTGGTGAATGTGATGAATGATGGCTTTAGATGTGTTAAATCTTTTATTTTCATCACAAGTGCAAAGGTAGACCATACATTGGAAAAATTTCAAGTAAGGCAAAGTCAAATTATTAACTTCCCTTCTCATTTTTCCCTAAACATTTCACTAATTTCCCCTAAGTGCTAAGGTATTTAAAGATTAGAGGGGCTCAAGGCATTTCCTTGACTTTTGGAGGGACCGGACCCTCGGCCCAATAATTGGAAAAACCTAAGTACTTAAAATCATTCATCATGACATTCATTCACCTCTAAGAAATATTTTCCTAAGTAAAATCCCATTTTACTTAGGAAAATCATGCAATATTCCATAAAAACCTTTTATTCCATAAAAGCATAAGTTAAAGACATTAACCTAATGCTTTACACTTAGCGCTTCATTTCATTTTCCATATTAATTTCTAATTTATTATTTAAATCCTTATAAGAATGACCTTTTCCTATTATATATAACTCCTTTTTTATAAAATACCCAAAAACCCATTTATTATAATTTTAGTCAAAGTATTTAATCCCCATATGCTTGAATAAAACACCCCCATTATACTCCCTTTGGCTAAAATGTATCTTTATATTATTCTCATTTCCATGGTAAGTAACTACTTTGATTTAATTACCGTATAAAAAATAGTGTTACACCATTTTTTGGTCATCTAACCTTTCATCATTAGATGGACCCAAGTACACCATGTAAGACCAGTTTTACCCCAAGTAAAACTGCTTTCACTATGTTAATTAGGAAACCCCAAAAGGAATAATTAATTAAACCATAATTTAATTATTATTCCCAATCATGTTTAACCCAAAAACAAAGAAATTAATAAGATAAACCCATAGTTATCTTATTATTTTCTAGGAATAATTATTTAAATAATATTCCTTGTTAAATATGACCAAATCAACCACCATTAATCAACTAAATCATTATTTATTTGATTATATCCTAACCACTTCCTTAAAAAGATAAATAAATCATTTATTTATTTATTTTTCACTAATCAAGGGATTTGACCCAAGTCAAACACCCTTTCCCTCCAACAAATAATAATAAAATATTCCATAGAGGTGGATCTAGATTGGGTTAACATTATTTTAATCATGCACCAAGATCTAGAATGACCCAATATTTTGTTATAAATAGGAGGGTTTTCCCCTTCATTCTTCACCTTTTGTTGCATACTAGATCACTTTGGATCTATACACTCGGTCTCATTTTCTGCCATTGTTGCTCCCATTGAGCTCTACCTTCTACATTGGGTTTTCTACATCTACAAGAGAGAGAAAGCTTAGATCTGAAGTGCCGAGGACTACAAAGAACCCATCCCATTGAGGAGATCTGGATACACCTTCTTGTTTCCTCCCAGGTGCCCTGTAATATAAAAATTCATTCAAAAATCGTGTTCTTGTCTTGTCTGTTGGATGCATGGAGCAAACTCTTTACTTTACTGCTTAATGTCTTTCCATTTATAGATCCGTTTGTTGCAGCACTTTAACTACTAATTGCAGATCTGAAGATGTTTTGCAGCCATTATTGTTGTTAGGGCTATTAGTTATGCGTAGCTAAAGTGGTTCTTTTTCGTACGCTTCGACAAAGAATTCATACTAACAAATGGCGACTCCACACGGGTTTTAAATCACGACCGATGTCGTTTTTCATATTCCTGCATATCCAGCTACTTCAGGCCCTAGGGCTTCTTTTTTAGCTTCTTAGTTTTTCTCTTTTCATGTCATTTTTCTCACATAAAACCCTAAAAACCTAAAATTTCTAACTTCCGTGTGTTTCTGGCCCTATTGCGCAGGTAAGCGACACCAGCCGCACTTGAGACGGCAATTTTTCAGAAAATCTGCCGCCGAAACAGCCGGAACGGGGGGGTCGCACCTTTTGGCCCAAAACCTGCGACCTGGACGCACCTTTTGGCCTGTTTCCTGCGACCTCAACTCAGATCAGGTCAGAACCTGCGACCTGCCTTTTTTCCCGCATTTTTTCTGCAATTTTCCGGCTCCGCCGGCAGCCCTTCCGTGCCTTTCCACCCTCCTCTCGTCTCACCCCCGCCCCGCCCAAGACCGATCTCGTTTTCATCATCTGCGGGGAACCCGGTACCCCTCAGGGGCTTTAGTGTGCCCTCCACTTCTTGTGGAAGAGTTTCGACCAAGCTTCACCCACCCGCTCGCAGCTTCTCAGCCTCCTCTTTTTCCGCATCCGTGACCTCGACTTCCGCATCCATTGAACCGGCCTCCTTCTTTTCCTTCAAATCACTCCTCTTGTTTGCCAGAGCCTGACCCCTCCCCCTGTGCTGCCTCCGCCTTTCCCCCCGGCGTGTCGATTTCCCTTTTTCCACCCACCTTGCCTCTGTCTCTTGGCTGTGATCTGCACCCCTTATCTGCAGCTTTATCCTCCAGATCTCTGTCCCCTTTGACCCTAGATCTGTTGAGCTTCCCTTGTGTGTGTTTCCATAGTTTTTCCCTTTCTTTTCAGCATAGTTTTGAGAGACCCACCTTCTTGGGTTAGATAGATGCATACGTAGCCGTTATTTTTCTGTTATTTCATCATTTTATTTCTGTTCTCTGTAGGTTTATTTTCAGCTACGTAGCACACTTTTTTCTTGCTCTCAAACAACGGAAAGGGTTTAAAAATTAAAATCAACGCACACCACACACTGACCCTAAGTGAAGAAGCGCCTGGTTTACACCGCCTGGCAAAGACTCTAAAATCAATTGTCACTGCACCTTATCTGCCCTTGACCTTCTTGATTTTGCCCCTTTCTGCCCTTGTCGGTTTCCTTCTTCCTGTCATCATTGCGCCCCCAAGGCGCCTTTCCCGGAGACTTCTTGGCCTTCACCCCCAGTCTCCGGTCGATCGACCTGCTCCGTCCCACCGTCGTCGAGCCAGTCCTTCTCTGATTCTTTGGGTTCTTCTTTTCCTTCTGGTTCTCCCCCCTGTCACCTCCACTATGTCGGGTCCAGGGCCTAACACTAGCGGGAATCCCGGCCCTAATGCCGAGACTACTACTAGCAGAACCACCACAGGAACTACCTCGGCTTCACCCGTGCTCCCCTTCTTGGCAGGCCTCAGCCTCCCCGATTTGGACCGGTTGATAAACGACCCTATACACCATGATGCTAGTTGGCCCGCTATGCCGACAAAGCTCCCTTCGGACATCCCAAAGTTTGAAGGCCATGCCGGAGAAGATCCTTCAAATCATGTTCGATCTTTCCACATGTGGTGTTCATCGACCTCCATTACCGATGACTCTGTTCGTCTTCGATTGTTCCAACGCACGCTTACAAGCGAAGCTTCCAAGTGGTATGTTGATCAGCCCACTTCCTCCCATACCACCTTTGCAACTCTTGCCCGAGCTTTTTTATCTTACTTCCAGCTTCCCCTTCGTTATGACACTGGTATCGAACTCTTGACTTCCTTCAAGCAAACCTCTTCGACCCGCCTTTCTACCCATGTCCAAGAATGGCGAAGAAGACGGAGCCTATGCCAATCTCCTCCCTTCGAAGACCGTGTCTACATGGACTGGTTCCTTCGATCTCTCTTGTCCTCTATTGGGAAAGATGTCGCATCACATTTTCCTCAAACCGAAGAAGATGCCCTCCAAATGGCGTTAAAATATGACCTGATCTATGCTCAGACAGGTTATGATCCTACTGTCCTACCTGATCCCCCCAAACCCGGTGATGCCCATACACCAGGGGCACCTCATGCCGCCGACCGTATCGTTGGATCTATCTCTCATCCATCCGCTCAACCTCTCATGAGCTATGGTTTTCCTGGGGGAGGGGGCACCACTTCTTGCACTTTTCCCCCTCCCAGTAGCACGCATCCAGGATATGGCATGCCTCATCCTTTCGCCCAACCTCCTGCTTACCTCAATGTTACCCAACCTAACCATTACCCTTATCCACAGCCTGGTGCGCCAGCTCCTCTAGCATATGCGTTTTCGCCTCCCTTGCCTTCTCAACCCCTGCAACAGCAGTCACCGCCCCCTCAAGAGCAGGTGAATGCACAGCAGGAATTCATGGCTACCCAACCACCTGACGGACAGGTAGCTCCTCAACCTTCCCATTCTGGTTCCTCCAATTACCAGATCCTCATGATGAACTCCGATCCTTCCCCGACCGTCGACCTTCACCTTCAAACTCGGTCTCGCCAGTACCCCAAGCCTCCTGCTCAGTCTACCTCCGAGCATCCTTCTTCAGGTTCTATAGAGCCTCTTTCGTCACCTAGTGGCCCCTTACATATCCCTCAACCAAAAGTTGAGGTCCATACCAAGATACCTAAGGGCCCACTACGTCGAAACGCTGCTCCCAGTCGAGCTGCCCATTCGTATAGCATAGCAGATGATTTGGCGCAATCTCCTGCCGCCGTTTCCACACTGGAACTCCTCCAGTCCTGCCCTTCCCAAAAGAAGGCTCTACTATCTGCCTTGGGTGCTGTAGATCCTGCTGACGACCAAATGATTGTTTTCGACGCCACTCAATCAGACCATCCTCCTCTCCCTCCTTCCGTCGCCTTCCAAATCCCAGTCAAAATCCGGAACGCCAACGTGTCCCGGTGTATCATTGATGAGGGGGCATCCACCTGCGTGATGTCCGCTTCGATTTGGAAGCAACTCGGATCCCCTGAGCTGGCCCCTTCCATGATCACCCTTCGAGCGTGGGACGGTCATGCCTCCCAGCCCATTGGCCTGTTTCGTAATTGTCCTATCACCCTCGCCGGTAAGACTGTTTGCGTTGACGTCAAAGTCATCGACGCCCCGCTAGATTACAACATTCTATTGGGGCAAAGCTACACCTATGCTATGTCTGTTGTCCCATCCGCGGTCTTTCGTAAGATGTCTTTCCCCCATAATGGAAAGATAGTCACCATTGACCAGCTGACATATCATGAGCCAAAATCTCAGACCTCCCCCGAGACGACCATCTCTTCCGTAGCCAACAAGCAAACCGTTGATTCCTTGACCAGTGTCTCCCCCGGTGTTTACAAAGATTCCTCCCTGCTTGGAACTTTCCCTAACCTTCCCCCCCCTCCTGTCACCGATCCCAGCTCATCGAATGTTTGCATGATGCAATCGTCTCGGCCGTTCACAACCTCGCTTCGCGTAGTCGAAGAACCTTGCCCTCGTAACCTCGTTTTTAGCCCTTCTCACCTCGCGACGGTAGTCACGAGCCCTTTATCCTCGGCACGGTTCCTTCGTGCCCAGCCATTTAGAGTCGTCCCACCGGCTGCGGCCTCTCCGGTCGATACCGTTTCTAGCTCCCCCACCAGGAGTGCACACGGTACCAGTCATGGCCACCCTCTCTCTTCCTAACTTGACACTTGGGATTCCCGTTTGGTACCTTGATCCTCCAGCCCCCACCTTGCCTGGTCAACCCAAACCTTATATCGCTTTGACCCCGGTTCGACCGGTCCCCATGGCTTCTCCCGTTGCATCAGTGCCTCAGTCACTTCAACAGGAACCACCTCCTGTTGCGACCGCTTCGGGTAAGAAGGGCAAAACTCGCACGGGGGCATCAAAGGACAAGGCTGCCCCGACAAACCCTGCTCCTCCTCAGCCTCCAAAGCATACCATCCAGTAGCCGTAGTGTGATGCTGTCGGGTCACGTCCTACTCCGTCCCGAATTGATTTCATCTAAAGCTCCATGGTTAATGTCGTTCCCCGAGTCCCCGGTCCCGTGCTCCCCGTTCTGACAACCGCGCCAAGAACCCTGGTTCCGATCTACACCAACCACCCCGCGCCAGGTGATCCCACGAGCATCACACCTACGCCCAGAGTCCCCGCTCGAGTGACTCGCATTCCTATTGCCGCAGCTCCACCACCCGAGGCTAAGCGCACGAGTACACCTCCCATACTATGTGATTCCGTCTAGCAGACCAGCTCGCATATGACCGTTCCGGGATTGGAGATTCCCTTCGGGATGTCGAGATGACGGAGTCTTCAAGCTCCAGCATTTTCGACGATCATCATCCATGAGACCCTTGTGAACATTCCATCCGACCCTTCCCCGTTGTTCTCGTTTCGTACCTTCCTTCAGCCGATCATTCTGGGCTCACACGGATCCGTTATCTACTTACTCTTCGGTCACCCATTGTGACGATGCGCATGTGAACCTCTCTTCTCATGATGATGATTCAGGCCACTTCACCACGTCAGGTAGTTCTTCTTCCACTAGTCACCCCAACTTCTATCACGATGACGACATTATGGAAGAAATTCCCACCCTCGACTTCATCTATTCCCCCTTACATCGAACCCATGCATTCACACCACATCCACCTTGTGGTCATTACATCGAAACCCAATGTTTGGGTAAGGGGGCACCCACATTTGAGAGACCAAGAGAAGCCATTCTCCACCACTCTCCTAGTGTATCTGGTCGTGTTGACTCTAGACCCCGTATTCTTCCATATTTAGAAGAACCTCTAGAGTCCCATATCACTTCAGATCACTCCCGGGACGATACCCCTTATCGTTCCCTCATCTTACATCAGCAACCCAGTCTCTTAGACATTATTATTGACCAACCTATAGCTTTTCTACGAGAGCATCAGTTCATTATCTCCAAATCCTCCTTTTGGGATAGTGACACCAGGTATGCCAATTCGGAAACTTAAAGTCCATTTGATCCCTATATGCAGTACCAAAAGAGATTGGTAACACTCAATTTCCTTTCTCAAACTGCATAACCATAACCAGAACAAATGGCACACCACATCATTAAAATGTGGTTAGATTCCCCTTTTTATAAATACATTTTGGCATGCCCACAGCATGTCACACAAACTCAAAAAATGGGGGCACCACCTGCCCCTACATACATCACTGGGGGCACCATACGCCCCCCCATACATATACTTACGACATGCCCATAGCCTGTTCCAAAAACTGGGGGCACCATACGCCCCCCCATACATATACATCCGACACGCCCATAGCATGTTACAAACAAAATCCAAAAACCGGGGGCACCATATGCCCCCCCATACATTCTGGGGGGCACCACTTGCCCCTACACACATCCGAGAGGGCACCATATGCCCCTATATCTGGCCAATACACGACGAACGCCCTGATCCGCCTGGATCTCTGCCCGAAGTGTTCCCAGATCCCTCTCTCTCCAGTTGACCCGCAACTCTGCCATACCTGCACAACCACATTCTTTTTGTCAGGGTACAGATCGGGAAAACCATAACCACACACCACAACCCAACTCCCAGCCATCAAACATCACCAAGCCCTCCTCGTCTCCCAGGTCGCAGTTTTCTGCCATTTTCTGGACCAGGTCGCACTTTTTGCCCCCAAACCTGCGTCCTGGGTCGTACTTTTTGCCCAAAAAAGTGCGACCCGGCCATAGAGATGAAGGAGGGGCTGTTTCTGGGGGTTTTGGGCCCTAAACTGCAAATGTCATCCAACAACATGCAAGAGCAAGGTTAGGCCTCGTACCTCCAACTGACAGATCTCGCTTCCAACGGTCGGTTTGTCCGCTACGTTCGCCGCAGGATTTAGGGCCTTCTCTCCACATTCACCACAGCAACAATAGCAAATGAATGATTTTGGAGGGAAAACTGCCTCATTCAAGAGAACCTATGTTTCTCCTTTCGACTGCTGCAACCACACCGTAGCCCCGTTCGACGAACCGTCAGCACCGCTGGACAGATCTCACCGAGCTCTCAAATGGGTTTTAGTTAGTTTTTGGTGATTTGATACTTCACCCGGACACATTTTTTCCACGAAGGGTCACTTCGCCGCTCCTTAAAATCGAATTTCCTCACTTACGACACTTGTACTTGGGGCACCATATCGCTCCCTTACTTGTCCATGTTCGTGTCGATTTTCGTCATGAGTGCCCACCTTGTACTCATGCTTCCTTGGTCCCCCATTGGGACCTTTACTGTGTGGCAGCACTATCATGTCGCCCTTGTTTAGAGCATCCGAGTTGAGTCATCATTGCATTCATGGAGTCTATCCCGCGGCCTTTTACACCCTACTATAGCCCTCCATTCTTTTTGCTTGGTTCCTCTCTTGTGTCGCATATCATGACCTTCAGCCCCACTGTCCCCTATCCTTTCGATATTGTGCCAGTCGCCGCCATGTCATTCATGCCCTTTATGCTCTAACAAGGGAAGTCGTCCATTCGCCACTCCATCCTTCCCATTTCCACCATCATCATTAGTGTCAGTCTGTCCGTCGCTCTATCGTTCTTCTCTCGTGCCTTAGTTGAGGATCTCTCATTGCCTCACCTACGGCGGACCTCCTTCTGTCGACATCAGTACATTTATTCCAGAAGCAAGGTCTAGAGGGCGGTGTACCTTGGTTCCAGCTTCCACTTTTGCTCGGGTGTCTTCGCATCGTGCAGATCTTCACTTCCTTGACTTAGATTGCTTTCTCCGGCCTCCTTTTCAAGATGATCGAGATTCGTATACTGATGGTCCAGGAAGGACTCAACAGTAGCCTTCTTGATGATTCCCGGGTATGTGTGAGATGTCTCAACCCTCATGAGGGGGTGGCCCTGCAGGTAGCCCCCCACATGCCCGGATGACCTCTTCTTTGCAGCTTTCGATGCCGCTCCAGATTTTGATGATGTTGGCCTTAGCCACTTGCAGCACCTCTTTGATTTGCATGTATTAGTCAGATTTTGTGAGCCCTTCCCCATTTACAAGGGGCATTTAGGTTGTATTTATCTCATGTACTCAGATATTATTGTACTAGTCCTGGCTGTTATCCCAGGCACAACATGTATGTGAGACTCTTCATTGTATTTTTATCTGGCTCTTGATTATGCCAGCTGTACTCTATGGTTCGGTCCCTTGTTTACTGGACACACTATTCTTTTGTACTTTGTCACGGCGGGCATAGGTATGCCTCCCCCGCCGCCTTCAGCACAGGTACCCTCTCATAACAGAGACTTGTTGCACTTGCGAGTCTCGTCTCCTCAGGGTCTAGTCCTTCAGCACACTATCTACCTCACATTTCTCTCTCTGACATCCCTTTTTGCTGTCTAGTGATTGTATTCTTACAACGTACTTCGGTCATACGATTTGCTCCTGACACTCGCACGCCGGGGGGCAATCTGTTACACCATTTTTTGGTCATCTAACCTTTTATCATTAGATGGACCCAAGTACACCATGTAAGACCAGTTTTACCCCAAGTAAAACTGCTTTCACTATGTTAATTAAAGAAACCCCAAAAAGAATAATTAATTAAACCATAATTTAATTATTATTCCCAGTCATGTTTAACCCAAAAACAAAGAAATTAATGAGATACACCCATAGTTATCTTATTATTTTCTAGGAATAGTTATTTAAATAATATTCCTTGTTAAATATGACCAAATCAACCACTATTAATTAAATAAATCATTATTTATTTGATTATATCTCAACCACTTCCTTAAAAGGATAAATAAATCATTTATTTATTTATTCTTCACTAATCAAGGGATTTTGACCCAAGTCAAAGTCCCTTTCCCTCCAACAAATAATAATAAAATATTCCATAGAGGTGGATCTAGATTTGGTTAACATTATTTTAATCATGCACCAAGATCTAGAATGACCCAATATTTTGTTATAAATAGGAGGGTTTTCCCCTTCATTCTTCACCTGTTGTTGCATACTAGATCACTCTGGATCTATACACTCGGTCTCATTTTCTGCCATTGTTGCTCCCATTGAGCTCTACCTTCTACATTGGGTTTTCTACATCTACAAGAGAGAGAAAGCTTAGATCTGAAGTGCTGAGGACCACAAAGAACCCATCCCATTGAGGAGATCTGGATACACCTTCTTGTTTCCTCCCAGGTGCCCTGTAATATAAAAATTCATTCAAAAAATCGTGTTCTTGTCTTGTCTGTTGGATGCATGGAGCAAACTCTTTACTTTACTGCTTAATATCTCTCCATTTATAGAATTTCGCCTTTGGGCTAAAATTCGCCCCTAAAATTATCCCATTTATCCCCTGTGCAACTTGTATTCTATGCCACAATTTATGAACAGTCAAACAGTTTAAGCTTGGCTAGTTCATCTTTCAATTTCATGTTTTAGAGATAGAGAATAAAATCTGACGAAACTGTTTAATATTGGCAGATAAGTAGATAGGTAGAGTGAATAAAAGAAGCTCAACAGTTTAATCTGAGCCCTTGGATGTAATAAGGTTATAATTAGATAGGTTTCCATATGAAAAGAAAAAAAAGTGTGTGATAAGGGTTTGCCAGTCTAAGTGCACCCTAATAAAGAAGAAAAAATGGTAGGGTAAAGTAGATAGGGTAGGTAGATGATGTTGCAGAATTACATGTGATGAATGATGGCTTTAGATGTGGTAAATCTTTTACTTTCATCACAAGTGCATAGGCAGACAATACATTGAAGAATTTCAAGCAATGCAAAGTCAGATTATTAACTTCCCTTCTCATCTTTTCCCTAAAAATTTCACTAATTTCCCCTAAGTACTAGGCATTTAAAGATTAGAGAGGCTCAAGGCATTTCCTTGACTTTTGGAGGGACCGGACCCTCGGCCCAATAATTGGAAAAGCCTAAGTACTTAAAATCATTTATCATAACATTCATTCACCTTTAAAAAATCTTTTCCTAAGTAAAATCCCATTTTACTTAGGAAAAATCATGTAATATTTCACATAAAAACCCCTCTCATAAAAGCATAAGTTAAAAACATTAACCTAATGTTTACACTTAGCGCTTCTTTCATTTTTTCATATTAACTTCTAATTTTATTATTTAAATCCTTGTAAATTCCCCTTTTCCCGTATTATTTTAATAATAAAATTCCCAAATAATAATATCCCGCCCCTTTGGTTGAAAAATAACCATATTAATGTATTAATCATGATTAATTAGTCAAATATTTGATTAATTGTGAGCACATTTCTCCGCCATATCAATAAGGGTTAATTAATCCTCATGATTAATTAATAACTTGAATCCGCCAATCAAATCACCCCCGATGCGATTAATTCAAAATAAATTACATTGGGCCCGCTCGTTATCTTTCCATCATCTCGTAACCCTGACCACCATTCGATCAACAGATCACAGATCTACAGTTGATATCAATATCGCTAGCCATCCTCGTCTGAACGATAACACGCTATAGCCAAGTGGTTTTCTGAATAGTACCGCGCCACGCGTCGTTCATCGTATGGAATCGCTCGCCCTCCGCCCAAAACCACCTTTCCCCAAAAGCAGTGTGATTGCGTACCGCTTACTGCCTCCCACTAACGAAAAAACTTCACATCGTCAAGTCAGCACCATCTGTCCACTGTTCATTCAAAGCTTACCCGCCAATATCAACCGTTTACCCGTTTAAACACAAACACCCTAGTGTTGCTCATTTTCACCTGATTGTGCAGTAAAACCCTTTGTAACCCAGCTGCGCCACCTGAATCCTCTGTTAACCAATTCGAGCATGGTTTACCTCCTAAAAATCATTCTAGATTCACTCCACAGACCTCTTAAAATCAAATGAAACCTTTTCGACCTCCCCTGCAAACCAATGCTTTCTTAACAATTTTTTTTGTTTTACAGGTGATCAGAACACCACATCCTTGGATAAACAGTCTTAATACTAGTCATAAGACTTGTTTACTCCAAGAGTGTTATCAAATCTATTCAAACAAACATGGAAGATAAAACATACAGTTGAAAGACAAGCAAAGGAAACAGGATATTAAACGATTTATTGTTGAAACAGACAGTAAAAACCTAAACTACACATTGAAGGTAAAAGGACACAGTAAAGAACAGTCAAAGAGTATCAGGATTAAAGAGTATCAGATTGAAGACCAAGTCAAGTAAATCAGCTAGCATGAAGATAAACAGCAGGGAAGACAGTTACAAAACAGAACATACAAGTTCATGACAAAGTGAAGACAGATAAAAAATAGAGCAGTAAAAAGTAAAAAGTAAACAGTAAACAGTGAAAGTAAACATGAAGATATTAAGGGTTAAACAAAGATGAAAACACTTTCACCAGCCACAATGAAGTTTATCCAAAGTAAAAGTGAAAAACAGTCAAAAGAAGTTTAAGGTTAAAAGATGAAATTAGAGCAAAAATGGTACATTCTTCAGAAATTTCCTGTTTAAGTCATAGTTTTGCAGAAACTATTGTGATCAATCCAAGATGAATTTTGAAAAACTGAAGGATTTTTATGTTCTTAAGAGGACCATCTATGAAAACCTCTCTCACTTTTCTAACAGCTATTATGGTTTTGGAAATATTAAACAATGTTGGAAAGCACTTTTTGCAGAAAATTCCAGTTAAGTCATCATTTTGCAGAGAAGATTATGGCCAATCCGAAATACATGATACAAAACTGAAGGAGGTTTTTGTTCCTAAGAGACCTATGTAAAAAAACCTATCTCATGTTTTTCACAGTGATTTCAGAATCAGAGATACATGCACATCTTTATAGGTTATTTTTCAAACTCTGTAAAACTATGTTTTACACATATTTTACAGAGACTATTGTGCACAGCTGGAGAGGAATTTTAGGAAACTGAAAGAGGTTTATCTCACCAACATATTTATCTACAATAAACTCTTTAAATTTTTACATGTCTATTATGGATTGAGAAATAAAAAGATATCATTGGACCAAAAGTTTGCAAAATTGTTGGAGCAGAATGCACAAAGAAAGGAAGCAGTTAGTGACTTGGATGCCTCATCATCAACTAAGAGTTGGATCAAATTCGAATTCTCCTCTTTTTCATCACCTATCCATAAAAAATAGTGCCAAATAGATGAATTATTTTGAGTGTCCTTTACTTAAGTTCTATTTATGTAAAATAGTTGGAGAGATTTGTGAACTAATCTTGATATTTTTTCAAGATATTTTAGTTTAGAATTTGTATAAATACTTCACTCTTGGAAGTATTTTGTGGTGGATTTTTTAGACTTTGCTGTAACATTGACTATTTGGAATAAAGTGCTATTGGAGAAATTTTTTGTGGCCAAGCTGGATAATTAATTGAAGCGAAATACTTTTTACAGGATTCATGTGTCAGACTATAGATCAATAAGTCATCTTTCCCTTGTGTTTTTAAGACTTTATATCTATTTATTATATCATTGTGTTTCATTTCTGAATGAATAATGAAAAGGAATAAATCAGAAGGTACTTAAGTGTAATCTGATTTCAATCATTGTTATTCTAAATGTTTTCTTCTAAACTGGTTTTAAACAGTGAATTCTTAATTGCTCCTATTTTTCTAGTTTAAACATTTTGGTTATTTAATAAAGAATTCTTAATTGCTCTTTGTTAATAATCACTCAATTTTCCCTCTTATGAATGTGTTGAAAGATTCTTAATTGCCTTTCATCCATTTTAAATCCATTCCATTCACTTTAGATCTAAAATTGTTCTCTGTTTGATTATCTTGCCCTGTAAAACCATCTTTTGTCTAAAAACTTAATCCAGTGAAGCCATCTTTTTGACTCCATAGCCTAATGGCCTGAACTACTTAATATTGCCCTACATCCGCCACCCCACTCACCCAAATCTTAAACAAAACCCTCTTTGGACTTTTAATCCGTAATTAATATATTCTAAAACAAAGCTAAATTTTAAAGAGAGAGCCCTCTCTAGGTACATATTGGCTATATTCTTTACCTAAAAGTTGGTTTGTGGTTACCTCGGACCCCTTTCCTCTTCCAACAACTTCAAGGAAAATCTGAGTGATAACATATGCCATAGCACCAATGTTTTTCAATACCTTGTAAGGACCATAGTACTTTGGCAATAATTTATTATCCTTCTTAGCTTGCTTGAGGGACATTTTTTTTATGTTTGTAGCCATAAAAATACCAAGTCTCCTACATTAAAACTTCTCTCGCTGCAATGTTGATATGCCTGTTGTTTCATTCGATTTTGTGCCAAATTTAGGTTATCCTTTAAGAGTTGGAGAACTTGTTGTTGATGCTCGATGTGATCTTCCACTGCTTGAACCTTATAATTTTCTCTTCATATGATGTGATGGACAGTGGATGATATCCATAAAGTGCCATAAATGGGGTCATTTTTTCTGTAGTGTGGAAGGAAGTGTTATACCACCATTCAGCCAGAGGTAACCACTTGACCCATTGTGTTTGTTTATCAAATACAAAGAAACGAGGATATCCTTCCAAACATTTGTTCACTATCTCAGTTTTCCCGTTAGATTGAGGATGATAAGATGAGCTATGAGCTAGTTGAGTACCCAAACAAGAAAATAATTCCATCCAAAAATTTCCAGTGAAAATGGGAACTCTGTCACTTACAATAATCTTTGGGTTTCAATCTAGCTTTTGAATTGTTTCCATAAATGCAGTAGTAATTGTACTCGCTTTAAATGTATGAGATAATGCACAAAAGTGTGCAAAATTGGTAAGTCTATCAACTACCACCATGATGACACTCTTTCCTTTGGAATTAGTTAAACCTGTGATAAAATCCATTGAAACCTCCTCCCATTGTTGACTTGGAATGGATAAAGGTTGTAGTAGACTTGAGGTCTTAATTGTATCAACTTTATTTTGCTGGAAAACCACACATTCCACCACAAAATTTTGAATATCATATTTAAGGCCATCCAAAAAAAATTCTTTCTTCACCTCACGGTAAGCTTTTAAAAATCCCGAGTGTCCTACTAAGGGAGA
Source organism: Pinus albicaulis (assembly GCA_034641835.2). Taxonomy (NCBI): domain Eukaryota; kingdom Viridiplantae; phylum Streptophyta; class Pinopsida; order Pinales; family Pinaceae; genus Pinus; species Pinus albicaulis. The sequence goes on from JAXQQM020071301.1 coordinate 29,586, forward strand.
GGTGATCAATTCCAAAAGAATATTTTGTTTTAGTTGGGAATTCTTACAAATATATAAGCAATCTTTTTACCATAAGGAAACATTTTTCCAACTAAATGTATCAAATGTACTGGGATATTGCTACAACTTTTGAATAAGTTTCCACACTTCTTCATCATCCTTCCATTCCTCCCTTTCTTCTTTTATCCAATCTGGTTGGAAAATATAAATGGCACAAAGCAATGCTTCCACATCCTCATCCTTTCTTGAGAGTGCATCTACAACAACATTTAGCTTCTCCTTTTTGTAGATGATTTCAAAGTCATAACCCAACATCTTTGTGGCACATTTTTGCTGCTCTTTTGAAGATATTCTTTATTCAAAAAATTATTTAAGACTATCAAGATCAATTTTTACCTTGAAGTGTCTTCCCATTAGGTAAGGTCGCTTTTTCTTTAGTGCATGTAGTATTTCCAACATTTCATTCTCATAAATAGCTTTATGTAAATACTTTCCTTTGATTGGACGACTTTCAAAAGCAATGGGTCTTTCTTATTTCATTAAAATAACACCAATTCCAATTCCTAGGGCATCATATTCCACAATAAAAGTTTTTGTGAAGTCTAGTGTAGTTAAGATCAGTGCTTGGCACATTGTCTCTTTAAGATATCCAAAGGCCTTAGTTGCTCCAGGATTCCATGAAAATTCATCTTTCCTCAATAATGTTTTTAGAGGTGTTGTTATTCTCCCATAATTCTTAACAAACTTGCGATAATACCCTGTTAACCCGAGAAATCCTCACAATTGCTTCATGGCTGTGGGGACTTTCCATTCCTTAATGGATTTTATTTTTTTAGGGTATACATTAACACCCTCCTGAGATATAATATGACCCAGATATTCCACCTCTTGTACTCCAAATAAACATTTGGAGAACTACCACATTTCGGGTTAAAATATGACTGCGAAATCTAAAAAACGAATAAAATAAGAACCTTCGTTAGACATTTAATGTATTTTTTATATTCTTTTTAAAGTCTCACGATCATCAACTATGCGACGTTAATTACATAAACTCAGATATTATATGATCGACATTAATGGCATTTTATCGGCCAAATTTTGGCATTAATGGAATTTACCGTTGTGAAACTTTTATCCAATGAACTAGCGTTGAATATCAAATGAGAAATTGATTTATATATATGTAGGGCTGAATACCTATTTACAAGTTCCACATTCTTGTTATACATCCTATGTTTTTGAAATGTTATAGGCCAATTTTGAGGTTAATTTTGATTGATAATCATCACTAAAAGCTATTTGGTGAGAAAAAATGTCAGATTACATTCCTCAGGGACTCGGTCAAGGAGACGTGGGATCGACATCGGGGGCTTCAAAGGATATGAAATGTTATTTCCCTTGTAAAAAGTGCAAGGGATTGAAAGTAAGGAGACATTTAATAACAACAACGAAAAAACATTGTATTACTTATGGATATGCTGAAGGCGGAGATGAATATCATCTATTAGTAGGTACTTATTCATTATCATCCATTAGACCATACGAGAATTTTTGTTTATATTTCTTATACATGCCATAAGAGACTTGGCCTTTACCTAGATCAAAAATATAGTCAATCGCACAAGTGAAAAATCTTCCAAAATATTAATTTTGTGTTTTATGCATTGAGAAAAAATATCATGATGAGTTCTAGGTAGTTAATTTGCAATTAATATTTAATTTTATTCATGAATATTTATGCTAGGTAGTTTGCAATTAATATTTATGCTAGGTAGTTTTGGCATTCATAGACGATCTCTCTCTCTCTCACTCTCCAAAACTAACCTCCTCTCCTCATTGGTGCACTATATTTCTCATTTGTTCAAGTTTCTACTACTAAGATTTCATTTTCCCCTCCCTCGTAGCACTAGGTTTTCCAATTTCCTTCATTCCTAGCACTCCATTTTTAGATTGTCATTTTCATAACACTAATTTTTTCACCTTTTTAACTTTCTAGTGCTATATTATTTCTCATCTAGCTTTTTTTATAGTGCTAAGATTCTTCCTTTCTTACTTTTCCAGTGCTAGGAATTCCAAATGTGCCCTTTTTTAGTACTAGGATTCATAATTTCTTCTTATTCTAGCATTAATTTTGTCAATTATACTTCTTTCTACAAGTAGGATTTGCAATTAGGCTATTTTATAGTAACATTGATTCTTCAATTTTAGCCTTTTCCTATGCTAGGTGTCTCCAAAATTCCTCATTCCAACATTAATCATTTTCACATTTATTCCTTTTTCTAGTGCTAGGTTTTGAAATTGTCCTCCTTTTGACCCTTTTCCATCTTTTCCTTCATAATTTTTATTCTTAATTGGTTACAAAGGGACAATTTCCTTAGGACATTAAAAATGAATATTCAAATGAAAAAAAAAAAATAGGACCTATGGTAGCTCAATTTGACACAACTAAAATATTAAGAATACTAAAAAGAATTTTATTTTAGCAAATGATTAAAATTTCTAAATTTGAAGCTGTGGATAATTTTGTTGGAATCGCTCCTTGGATGTAAGGAAAATGAACAAAGAGGAAGGTGTTGAAAGAGAAGAAAGTGATGAGGAAGATGTTGGCAAGGATATTTATCTATAAGGTAAATATGAGGAAAATTTTAATCTCAATTTAGCATGGAAGATTCTTGAATATACAAGAGTGATTCTGGATAAACAAGAAGCTTACCATTGATCCATGTTCTATGGAGTAGCATTATTAATGTACTTTAGGGTCATAAGTAGAAGTTAATCAAAACTCTGAAGCACATGAACAGTTGAAGGTCAACAATGTGGATGCTCTACATTGTAATTATGCACATGGGGAAGATAACCAAAACTTCTAGTGCAAAATATATTGGATGCTTGATAAGTCTTATGAGCATATTGTTATTTTTCATTATAGAGAAGTTACAAAGGAAAAGGTTCAGATAACATAGTGTACATCATGCTGCAGAATACTTGAGTTTATTGTCGAGGAGGGCATGATTTATATGCCATATTGGATGATGGAAACTATGATTTTAACAGAGAGCTTGCAGTTATGAAATAAATCGATGATCCAGATCATTCATGCCCAGATCCAATAGAGTCACGGGGGTACAAAATACATGAAAATTATGCTAATAAGTGGTCCCATAGGTGGATTCATTAGAACCACTTAGTACAATATCAACGATTATTAATTATTGCAGCATCACTGTTCGCATATTTGTTTTTCTATACGATCCACACATCATTTGTATTATCCAAATTTCATTTCATATGATTTGAAACTCCCATATATGTTTAAATTATAATGTACAAAATCATGATAAAAGGAGGGATTTTCATTTTGTATTTTTAACACTTACAGGATATAAACTAATATTGTGTATATATATATTATGTTTATAAAAGTATTCCAAAAAAAGATCTCATGTATTTAAAAGAAGGAGTTATTATTAGTGAATAGAGATAGTTAGGAAATTGTACATGATTTAGTTCCATAACTAATTCTGGGACAGTTAGTCAGTTAGGCTGATGGGGGAAATAAAAACGGAAAATCATGGCATTATAGAGGTTCCAAGTTTTTGGCCTGAGAGGCAGAAATTTTGTACTTTGGATCTCCATGTGTTTATGAATAAATAGTGACTCCAAAATTTGTTGAATATGATTTGTCTTTCCATGTTGCATCATATTTTTTATTTCTTTCTTCTTTAGAATTGAGTAATGAATTTAATGGTATTTAATTTTACAGTGTTGTAAGTTAAAGTTAAAATCCTTAATGATGTGCTCCTTTATTCTACTTTTCACCTCCTAATTCTTCCATTTTTCTTCTAAAGTTTGAAACAAGAGATTCTACATAGGAAGCCTATTGTCAAATACTTTCCATTATCACTTATTCATGTCTTATCTTTTCCATTTGTATTCATCACTATAAGGCCACTTGAAAGATTTTTCTCACATTGGATACTGGTAAGGATTAAATCTATGGGGTCTTAAGAACATTGGGAAACTAAAATATTCTCATCATGTTTATTGATAAATGTTTGGGAACTAATCTCCTTTGGCCAGAGATTGTATCCCAAGTTACAATGGACCCATCTAACTGTGGTTCTACAAAGCCTCAAGAGGGATCAAATCCCTTGAGGTGCAAACCTCTCCTCACCTTTTTACTCAAAAAATGGGTTTTCACCTCAAGGGATTTGGTCACTCTCGATGCTTCGTAGAACAGGAGTTAGATGGGTCTATACTGGTTTCTATTTATTTTCACTATTACATGTTCATATTATTAAACTCATTAAATATATGCAGTTAGATTGATTTGTTAATATATTCAATGGAATCATTCCCATTAAGGGTATTTTTACTTTGATTATTATGAACATGTAAGTTTTAAGTTGAGCCATATGAAAATCATGATTAGTTAACTAGCTAAGTTGTCTCTGTCTAACTCTTTGTTGTCTTTGTTTTCCTATATTGTATTTTTAAATATTTCTATTTTTTAAATATTTGCGATAACTGATTAATATTATTTTATTTATTGTAATTGTCTAGAATAGTGCTCCTAGGGAATTCCTCGGTGGGGAAGAGGTTGTTGTAGTACAAGTGCCTATTCAAGAACATGTAGAAAACATTGAGATAGATCAAGCTATTGATCTAGGAGACATTTAATAATGTTGCAGGAAGGGATGATGATTAAGACCCGTATGTTGGTGGTTATGATATCCCTATACTTGAGAGGGGAACTAAAACTCTTTATGAAGGCTCATAAATATCTCTTCTCTATGTTGAATTTCTTCTGGTCAACTTAAAGGTGGTGAATGGTTTTTCAAATACATGTGTGACATAACTCTAGAGGTATGTAATATATTTTGTGACATTTAGTGCATCATGATAAAGGAATTATTTTTTTTCCCTTGTTTTCAATGTTAGTATGTCGATCAAAATTTGTAACATTATTTGGATGCAATATGTATATTTTTTACATTAACCAGCACTACTAATTTTTGATGTTATATATTGTTAGGTGAATTTATATTACCATCATGAAATGTTTTACCTCACACGTACTGAGATTTACATGCCATTATGAAAAATATTGGAATGGAGTATCAAGTTATTCATGTATGGCCTAATGATGATATTATATATTATAAATAACCTGCATCGAAAGAAAAATCCCAAAAATGTGTTGAGAGTAGATATAAAACCGATAAAGTAACAAAAAATGTACCTCGCAAGGTTCTTCATTATATTCCCATAATTCCACATCTGCGACAATCGTTCAGGTGCAAAAGCATAGAAAAATTTATGGATTACCATGCAACGAAAAGAAGTCAGATGATGTTCTTTGTATGCTTGTAGATGGACTTTGATTTACAAATATAGAGGAAATATGGCCAAAGTTTAAAGAAGAACCTCGTAATCTTAAGATTTCATTAGTAGCTGACAGAGCCAATCCTTTGGAGAGATAAGATCAATTTACTCAGTGTGGCTCGCTTTTGTTATTAGCAATAACATTCCTCCTTGGATGTCAATAAAGAGGGAGCACATAATTTTGAGAATTATTATTCCAGGTATTATTTTTTTGATAATAAATATATTCATTTACAAAAAAACATATCATGATTTGTCTTGTTTGTTTCATACTTATGTATTATATTTTTGTGTTTAATAATATGTGTTCAATCATTTCTTAAAATTATGTCTTATTTTTTTTGTTACTTATATATTTTGGAATTATGTATTGTATGTTCAATAAATTAGGTAAGTACCAGGTCAAAGATATGAATGTATATATCGAGCCTCTTATCGATGAGTTACTAGACTTATGGAAGGGAATCGCTATGTATGATATATCCAGACCAAAAAATACACAAAGGGAATTTGAATTCCATGCAATGCTTGTATGGAATATTCACAATTCCCCAGTGCAAATGCATTTCTGTGGTATATTATATCATCACCATGCACTTTAATATTGTTTACTAGTTTTATGAATTTCATTTCATGAATTTTTTTGTAAATAGCCCATTCATTATAGATACTTCAATTAATAATTGAAATAAGAATGAATCCATCTCTTGTAGGTCTTCAAACAAAGGGCGGATTTTCTTGCCGAGTTTGTGCTCCTAAATTGAAATATCGTCATTCAAAAATCCAAGGAAAGGAGTTTTTTGATGAGTACAAGCACTTTCTCTCTAAGAACCATAGGTACCAAAGAACCAAAAAAAATATTTTCAATGGGAAAGAAGGGACTGGATTTATACCACAGAGAATGACCTCTGTTCTATGGAAGTTGCAATATAATATAATCTCTCAAGGTATGGATTAAAATCATGTATTTGTCACTATACATGAAATTTTTGGATTATTTTATATTTTTATTGTATTTTCTTCATTGTCCTATTTGAAAGTTATTGTTGTTATAATATCTTAAACTATGATTCACCTTTCAAGTCGGCAAGGCATTAATAACAGGGCACTACTATGAGGAATGAAAAGATATCCTGAGAAATTCATTAGGCTCCCCTACTATGATAACCTATATATTTTTCATTTGTTTGATACAATGCACACTAGGAATACTGTAATAGAGACCTTATGGTGAATCTTATATGGAAGGAGAGATAAAGAAAAAATTGTCAAGATTTGTAATGACATTAAGGAGGCCAATCATGCAATGCAAAGTGCGACATCCAAAATCCAAGCTCCCATCCATGGTTATTGATGGAGCAGCAAATCAAGGATATTAAAGAGGTTATTAGAAAATTTTAATTTCCCACTGGATTTTCTTCAAACATAAAAAATATCCTAGTAAATAAAGGTGAATTAGGTAGGGTAAAGATTCATGATTGGCATACATTCATTAAGGTAATTATTGTGGTGTATATATTTGTACATTAATGGTGAAACATCTTATTAGTATTTTTGTTTTATACTTATTTCTGAATAAATAATCATTGGTTATTTTTTGGTTACAGTATGTTCTACCTCTATCTCTCCTAGACAACTTTGACAACAATGTCAAACAAGTTATATATGATATTGGAAAATACATGAGGTAAGTGGCGATTTATATGAAAAGTGTAATTTTTTTAATAATTTTTTGTACATTAATTTATATTTGACTGCATGTGTTTTACTTTTAATGTACTATATATCTTATTGTTGAAACTTGTGATTTTCTTGTTTCATTTGTATATGGTTGTTATCTAAAAAAAATGATAAAGAAGATATAAAGTATTAGAGGAAACAAATTCCTCGCCTAATGTGTGAAATGAAAAAATATCTACCTCCAACATTATTCAATGCACAAGAACACTACCTCATACACCAAGTTGAGGATATTGAAAAGTGTGGACTTGTACACACAAGATCAATGTGGATGGTTGAGAGGCACTTGAAATCTTTTAAGGCTCTGGTCAGACAAAGAGCGTGTCCTGAGGGTTCTATGGTAGAGGGATATATGGTATATCAAACCATGGTTTATATTAGTCAATATAGTCTGACAATAGGAAAAAGTATCAATGTATTTGATCGCATTTGGAATATCAACTCCATGAACAAATTTGAAGGGGAGCACCTATCGGGGAAAGGTACAATGAGGAAAGTGAGATGCAAGTATATAGTGGAGATTTATAGTACATTTGAATTTTTTTTTTTTATGTATATCATACTTATTTAGTTTTTATTCTTCATGCAAAATCCAATATTATAGTGATATAATGTGTTAACTAATTATATATATGCATGTGAACTGTTTTATTTTAATACTGCTGGTCGAGAGTGGGATGAAATACATTTATGCATTGCAAACAATGTTGATTGGATGAAGGTATGGATTGAACGATGAAAACAAGCTAATAATGGTAGGTTATCATGGTATGGTGTGTGTACATTGGTCAAAGAAGTTGAACGTAGTGGAGAGACCAATCTTACACAAAGGGAAATTGATTTAGCACATGGTTTAGTACAATACCAGGCAAGCATATAATTCACCTATACTACTTATTCTTTTTACAATTATATTGATGCACATGGTGTGATTTTTTTATTAATTTGCAAAATTTCCAGGAAAAAATATGTTTACCAAATAATGACAATGTATTTTTTACATGTTTTTCATATTGCAGTTGAAACATCGAAAGGAAATGTGGTGTAATGGCCACAAATTTCACATCAAAAGGTTGGATGAAAAGAGGACGACTTCATATAGTGGGATAAATGTAGTATTTCAGGTAGAGAACATTTCATCTAGAGGTGGAAGACATCCAGAAGTATCTACAAATCGATGCTATGGGTATTTGGATGATATAATTCAGTGTGACTTCAAATCCTTCAAATTAGTTGTGTTCGATGTCAAATGGTATAGGCTACAAATAAGTGAACGTGATCATAATAGAATATTTATTCAACATGCTAACAGATTTACCATGATTAATACAAGGAATGTTGAGCCAGACTCAAAGCCCTATGTTATTCCAAGTTAATGCGAACAAGTATTTTACTCAGAGGTTCCAGGTAAAGCAGGCTAGTCCTATGCTATTATATATGATCCAAGAGGAAGGTAAGTAAAGTATAATGTAGTAGAAGAAGATGATATTGAAGAATAATATGATGTAGGGGAGCAAGGATTTCATGCGTCAAGTGAATATCCTAAATAATTTCAAGGATATGTTAATCGAGACAATCTTCTGGACAAACTAGATGATATTGACAATACGTCGAACGAAGAACTTGAAGAGGTCAAATAAAATGTGGGAGAGGATCTTCTAGATAATGATATAGATGATGATGATAAGCTTGCTAACATGGAAAATCCTTTGAACATGAATTATGAACACGATGATATGGATGATGAGTTGGATGAAGAATAACATTAATGATATAAAAATGTTGAAATGTACGAGGTATGTATTTATATGTTTTCAATTGGTTTGTTCTATTTCATTTACCTTCAATAGTAAAGAACTTTGTCTAAGATATTCTTATGGAAATTTATTTTAACTTGATCTTCATATGGAAACTCATCGAGCTAGAGGTGATTGGAAACAATGTAATGGAAGAACTAGTGAATGAAACAATTAATATATATACATATATATATATATATATATATATAACAAAAAAATATCTAAAAAAAAATCAGAAAACCAAGACTACTTCTAATTCTCGTGCATTATGAATTCTTCCCAACCCCATACCCTTCCCCTCAACCCATTAACTCATCACACACACCGACATGGTCTCCTTGCACTCAAAATTTATCCCAACCCCACATCCTCCTCCTAAACCCACACCATTTCACTCAACCCATTAACTCATCGTGTGCACCGACATGGTCTCACTGTACTCAACACAAATACCCGACTGAAGCCCCAATCACTTAGTACTAGTGCATTGAAAGCACTTACTCAACATAGGACTCACCACAAACAGTGACCGTGATTCATCCATAGGTGATGGTGATGGTTCTTCATCCACAGGTGATGGTGCTTCATCCGGCCACTCAGCAGAGGACTCGTCGCATCAACAGACCTCACTCTATATTCAACCAATGGCCATGGTAAGTTTCATTACTTATTTAGACTCACTCTGTGGAAACTGAAAAACAAAATCCATTCTTATGTGTTGAAAAATCCACAAACACTTTCCCTAACCAGAGGATCCTCTTGTGCAATCTTCAATACTTGTTCTCCCCATACAAGAAGAAAATTCATAAGGAAAAAGAAATATCCCAAGAAATTTCTTGCTCAGAGAGGACCATATCTCAAACGGTTCATCAAGAAGGATAATTGAAGCCTTTCCTCAATGTACAACATTTTACATATGATTAGGCTGAGTCTTATTTGAATCGATCTAAAGAAGACATGGTTAAAAAATTATCTGATGAAAGAAATTTGTCTTTAAATGAAATTTACAAGTTGATGTAGGAAGCAATGAGAATTGCACCCACAAGAGTCTCCTTACTTATTGTAAGAGAGAAAGATAGTAGCACTCTAATAATTTCTATAGATTATGATACTAGGATGTCACAAGGCAAAGGAAACCTACACCTGATAGTGATTTTATTGATGGCCCTTGAGTCAGTTCACATCCTCCATTTACCATATTTTTTTGGACTTAGCACTGTTGGGATAACACATGGACTTAAAATTTCCTTAATCAGACCCTTGTCCAATAATTTTTTAACCTGATTTCTAACTTCCTCATTTTCCTTTAGGGTCATCCTATAAGCAGCCTTGTTTGGTAATCTTGCTCCAGGTATCATATCTATGTGGTGATTGTTACTCACTAGAGAATTTGGCGGAAATTCCGACGGCCAATTCGTCGCTATTCTGACACATAGTCGTCGCAAGAGTGACAGTTCGGGGGCGGAAAAACCGTGGTTTGTCATGCCGTCACCGTTCCGACGCACGTAAAAAGTGTCGTACTATCGACACTTCTTCCGTCGTTCCGAACAAGCGTCACTCTTCCGACGTCTCACAAACCGTTGCGCCTCCGACGTTTGTAAACTGTCGCACTTCCGATGAAATGTGGTTCAACGTTTGGAACGTCTCTCTTCCGACGCTTGTAAGCCGTCGCAATTCTGACCCAATGTGGTCCGACGTTTTGGACGTCGCTCTTCCGACGCTTGTAAACCGTCGCAATTCCGACTAAACGTGGTCCGACGTTTTGGACGTCGCTCTTCCGACGCTTATAAACTATCGCAATTCTGACTAAACGTGGTCCGATGTTTTGGACGTCACTCTTCCGACGTCTGAAAGATGTCGCAATGCCGACGATATGTGGTCCGACGTTTGGGACGTCACTCTTCCGACGTTTTGATACTGTCTCTCTTTCGACGTTTCTGGGTTGTCGCAGTTCCGACGTCTACAAGGCGTCGGTAGACCGACGGAGGGTTCAATTTAAAAAAAAAATTTAAAATTTTAAAAGATGAGAAACGCTGTTTTGAATATATTATATGAAGTAAAACAGTCCATGAAAGTGAAATAGCAGTATGTAGAATAGTAAAGCAACAGATAGAGTACCGACGTCCATTGTTCCAAATACAAATTAAAGTACCCAAAACCCTACAACAGTGAAATAAAACAGTCCATGAAAGTGAAATAGCAGTATGTAGAATAGTAAAGCAACAGATAGAGTACCGACGTCCATTGTTCCAAATACAAATTAAAGTACCCAAAACCCTACAACAGTGAAGTAAAATAGTCCATGAAAGTGAAGATAAAGATAGAATAGTAAACAAATTAAGATAGACACTAAGATCCATTTGCTCAAATACAAATTAAAGTACCCAAAACCCTACAATAGTGAAGTAAAACAATCCATGAAAGTGAAATAGCAGTATGTAGAATAGTAAAGCAACAGATAGAGTACCGACGTCCATTGTTCCAAATACAAATTAAAGTACCCAAAACCCCGCAACAGAGAAAAACGCTAATCATAATCATGTGAGGAGTGTGATATGTCCAAAATATAAAAAGACCATCAGACCATATCAATAAACCAGCAACATAGACTAGCATCGCTAGTTTTGAAGGAAGAGTGATAAACATTAATCATTTTTTTTTCACAAGAGAAAAAACGTTGTTTTGAATATATTATATGAAGTAAAACAGTCCATGAAGTCATTACATTTTCACATCTAAAGATTGGAACCCAAATATCCATCCAGAAAAGTGGAAGTCCCACCCCAGACAATGATAGAAAAATACCCCATGTCACATACAGGGACATGATATAAAATCCAGTAACGGTCCACAGGAGATTATCGACAATCTGAGAAAGCATCCAAATATGCCCGAGGAATCTATAAGAAAGTGAAATAGCAGTATGTAGAATAGTAAAGCAACAGATAGAGTACCGACGTCCATTGTTCCAAATACAAATTAAAGTACCCAAAATCCTGCAACAGAGAAAAACGCTAATCATGTGAGGAGTGTTATATGTCCAAAATATAAAAATACCATCAGACCATATCAATAAACCAGCAACATAGACCAGCATCGCTAGTTTTGAAGGCAGAGTGATAAACATTAATCATTTTTTTCACAAGAGAAAAAACGTTGTTTTGAATATATTATATGAAGTAAAACAGTCCATGAAGTCATTACATTTTCACATCTGAAGATTGGAACCCAAATATCCATTCAGAAAAGTGGAAGTCCCACCCCAGACAATGATAGAAAAATACCCCATGTCACATACAGCGAATTGATATAAAACCCAGTAACGGTCCACATGGAGATTATCGACAATCTGAGAAAGCATCCAAATATGCCCAAGGCATCTATAAGAAAGTGAAATAGCAGTATGTAGAATAGTAAAGCAACAGATAGAGTACGTACTGACGTCCATTATTCCAAATACAAATTAAAGTACCCAAAATCCTTGAACAGAGAAAAACGCTAATCATGTGAGGAGTGTGATATGTCCAAAATATAAAAAGACCATCAGACCATATCAATAAACCAGCAACATAGACCAGCATCGCTAGTTTTGAAGGCAGAATGATAAACATTAATCATTTTTTTTTCAGAAGAGAAAAATGCTATTTTGAATATATTATATGAAGTAAAACAGTCCATGAAGTCATTACATTTTCACATCTGAAGATTGGAACCCAAATATCCATCCAGAAAAGTGGAAGTCCCACCCCAGATAATGATAGAAAAATACCCCATGTCACATACAAGGACATGATATAAAACCCAGTAACGGTCCACATGGAGATTATCGACAATCTGAGAAAGCATCCAAATATGCCTGAGGCATCTATAAGAAAGTGAAATAGCAGTATGTAGAATAGTAAAGCAACATATAGAGTACCGACGTCCATTGTTCCAAATACAAATTAAAGTACCCAAAATCCTTGAACAGATCAAGAAAAACGCTAATCATGTGAGAATTCTAAGTAAAGTTAATCTATTAACATTGCGAATAAAATTACACCGAAGTCAAAAACATTGCCTGGCCATACTCACGGCAAATTTGTCATCAAAAAATCAAAAAATTAAGAAGACTGCCCTCATACGGGGAAACCAGTCTTGAACGTTTAATTTACAGAATTCAAAAATATTACTTAAAGGTCCAACACAGTAAAATAAACTAAAAGCAGCCCAATTAACTGGGCCTGCTAAGCAAGAAAAACAAATTAACCAAACTACTCCTCCGCTGGTTCCTCCACGATTCGGCACCATCCTTCGGAAGGTCCAGGATCGCTAGGTGCTACCTCCACATGCATGCCACAGCTCCCCTCCTGAAGGCCTGAATGCTGGCCGGCTTTTTCCGAGCTAAGACCCGCCGGACGGGTGCATTCTTCCTCCGTTTGGGCCTCCTCGCGGAAGACCACAGTGACTACAGCTGTGATTCGCGGGCGGTTGAGAGAGAAATCAAAGGAAAATTGCGCAGTGCGCGCCGTGGGAGAAGGTGAACTAGCAGTGGGGAAGCTAGGAGCAGGGGAATCCATACGGTGGCCAGATGCTACAAGTCGACCCCGCCCACTCCTAGTATTTGGATATCGACCTAAGAAATAATCACTGGACTGGCCGGAAGTCATCTCTGTTGAGGTGCTGGAGGGAGCGCGCCGGGATTGACCTCTAGTGCTCCCCCTGCGGCAACGCATCCTATGACGCACGCGAGGCATGGGTGCAATCTCAGGCGCAGTGGGCACAAGAGACGAAGAAGCAGAATTCCAATTAACAGAGGAAGACAGACAGAGATAGAACCGAGAGAAATAGAAATATGCAGCAAAGTCTAGGCAGAAGTTCCGCTGGCCACTTCTCCTTATCGTCACAGTTACCAGGCAGTGTAATCCAGCAACCGGCTTGTCTGAAAAACCATGGCTAAACGCCATTTTGTAACCCGTCTACAATGCAATCAAAGGACGCCCGTCATAATGAATCTCTGATCATTAATAATGAGAGCCGAAGGCCGGATCAAATTGGAGCGTGCGGAATCGCTCAGAGGAGTGGAGGTCCGATCTTGAACAGTGTTAAAAATTAATTAATGCAGGTTTGATGTGAAAACTTAATTGAACAGCGTTAAATGTTAATACGATTAATATGAAATCGCCATATCCATGTCCCATCACCTTAAACGCCATCGAATGCACCCGCAGCCGGGAGCAGGGCAAGTTTTTATTGAGGACACGTGGCAAAAATTGATTGGAGCGGATCTTTGTTTGGGCCGCTCGCGCAGTGGAAATCCGGACCCGTAAAATATTAGGGTGAATTTGATAAACAATTCGCGTCACAAAATTGGCCGACGTCAGCAGGCTATTTTGGAACGCGAATTTGGTTTGAATTATGGTTTATCGTCGTTTGAAGTCTGGCGGGCTCGACTTTTGAACAATTTTCTAATAAAATTTGTGTTAGTTTTCTTTGATAATACACATATTAAAATCCCGCTTAATAAAGAGACAAAATTGTTGTGCTTTCGGAACCTGACCCGAGGATTGGACATGAGTTAACAAACAAAAGGATAACGGAACCAGACATGCACCCGTGGTCAAGCCCTCTACCAAAACCACGAGCGGAATCACAAAAGCGGGTTGCCCATATCGCACCGCTTTTGCGGAGTAGGCGGTATTTCCTATTCGCGAGCGATTCCATAGGGAATGCGACACGTGGCGAAGTGACCCCGGAAAACAACCTTTTAACCCACGCCATCGCACGTTAAAGCCCAACGTTGGAAGCCGAGCGAAATTGCCAAGAGTCGTTGATTTGGAGAAGGGCCATCGGACGGTGGTCGCACGTTGAACTTGCCCGGAGGTTAACTAAGGTGTGCGGAGGATAGCCAGGTACGATACGAGTGTTTGATTGGTTATTGATATATAAAGGTGGGGCCAGAGTATAATGAAATTGTTTAATTAAACTATTGGCGGATAATTAGCATAAGTCTGGAGCATGATTGTTGTAAGGCTGGGTGGTGAAATATAGAGCTGAAAGTTCATTACAAGTTATTTATTTAAAAAGAAACGTGGAGTATAAATACAAAGTGTTGAAAGTTAAACATTGGTTATAAGGATTGGAGATAATATAAAGTTGGGAATATAAATTAAAGTCCAACCATTGTGGATAGTATTTATTTATCAAATTCTACGAATTTGATAAATAAACCCGAAGAAAGAAGAAGTCAATTAAGACTCAGGCTGGAGGAAAAGAACGGGTACACCAAGGGAAAATGCTGACAGAGCGATTGTAGACACACCAGCTCTCCTTGGGGGTCCAATTTCAGTTTTGTTGCATCACACGATGATCTCTCTTCTCTGGCATTTACTTGTATTGAAGATCATTATTCTAGGAATAAGGAGTTATTTTCTCCAAAAATAACCCTAGCCAAACATTGACAATGCATCAAGGATATCTTTCTATGCTTCATAAGCACATTTGTTCTACTTCAAAATCATGTCTTGGAAGTGGTTGTTGTGCTGGAAATTATTCACCAGTTGGTTTCATACCAAAGTCTTTTTCACATTTTCAGCATCCAATACATGAAAGAGATAATGGTTTAAAACAACCTAAATATTTCAAATTTTGCAAGAATTTTCTGGCACACTTTGAATATGAATTTTGAAGTCAAGTGCATGATGCTGTATAGGATCAAGTGTCATTTTGAATACCAAATGTTTCACAAAAAACTTCTCAACATGCTACCCTGCAGTAAGGATTAAATGACAATATTGCATCAACTATTTCCATAATAAAAGTGCACCTCGGCCATAAGACTAAACAACTACAAATGTTGTAGATCTAACAAGACCACACAATCAAATGTATTCCACAAGGCCAATAATGTATGAAAAATGAAAAGGAGTTTGCAACCAAAAATACCTTAGGTAACTAATTCAATTAGATACACCAAACCATCAGCAAAAAGGAAAACCAGCCTACTCAAAAGGCAAGCGTTTACCTCCTTTGACAAAATTTTGAGTTCCGAAACAAGGCCTTTATTGTCTTGTCAATGCCCCTAGTAATTTGAACGGGGTTTGCACCTGCTGCAACAACCTAAATAAAAAGGTTTCATTTCAAATTATTTTCCACAAATTTAAGATACAACCATTGTCAGTTTTGTATTTCCTAACAAGCTCATAAATTTTGACAAAAGAACCAAAAATTTTTAATACCTGATAGCAATTTTTTCACTCAAAAAATATCTTAGACTCAATAAACCCAAGCCAAAACTAAAAAACCAAACACCATAAGACCCTACAAAAATGAATAGATGATCTTAATCCAGTGCCATCGACAAAAAGTTACCTTTACACCCTCACTTATTAAACCCTGTGCTGTTGAATTTTAACTTCAACTGCTGCAGCAGAAGGACGGATGCAGCAGCAACATTTTTTTTTTGGAGGTTGCTTGCATGCCATCCAGAAATTTAATTCAGCATTTAAAATTCCTGCAAGTTTTTTTTGTAGACGGCCACAGCCATATTTCTGTACAAGATTGTATTTAAACACAACAGCCAACATTAACGCAATTCACCAACCAGAAATTAAACAAACAGAAATTTACCCGACAGTTTTGTAAATTCAAAAGGAGGACACGTGGAGCATTAATATTGGATCGCATGAAATTGAAGGGAATCTGAAAACCTGAAAACCGGACCCGAATTTTTTATAGGGCACAATGGATTGAGAATTCGAGTTAAAATTAGGCAGACGTCAGCATCCCATTTTGGAACGCGAATTTGGTTTGAAATTCAATCTATTTAGACTTTTGAAGTCCAACGGAAAGGGTTCTTTAATGTTTTGATAGTTTAATATATACATATGTTATATATATATCATATGCAAAATGAAAGGTGGGCCATAGAATTTAGTTTTAATTTTATTTTTTTAAAAAGAGGGTTTATTATAATATGTTTTATATGTTCCGGCATATAAAAATAAAAAGGTCGAAAAAGCTTGGTAGTTTTTTTTATAGACAGTACGTAAATTTTTTATTACATAGCAGTGTGTAAAAAGTGAAAAACCGAGTGTAACTTTTTAAGTGTGTATGCACAACAGTGTGAAAGGGAAAAACACAGCAGAGTGTCTTAGAGACAGAGTATGTTTGTTTTGAACAGACAGTGAGTTGGTTTTATGCACTGCGTTTTGTAGCAGTCATAATTTTGTAATCCCTCTCAGTGAGGAAGTAGTGTAATAGTTTTTTTTGAGTTATTGAAGGGAATAGAAGTTTGTTTTCAAAGTATTGAAACTCTGTCTCCTGTCAAAGAAATTTTTATTTTCTGTGTGTTAGAGGAAGGGAGATTTATGGGTTGGTTCTTATGAATCAACCAACCATTCAGAACATGCTCATCAATCCAAACCATAATTATTATGTGACAATATTCAAGCAGGCACTGAATCGGATTTCTGAAGCTATGTTAGAGAAACCTTAAACTCTCACTGAAAATAGGTGAAATGTGGCACCACTCAGAGATTGACATGTGCCAATTGGTACAAGTGGTAGACAATTGGCATGCTCAAACAACGAGGTGATGCAGGAATGACATGAGGGAGAAAATATCAGTAAAGCCCCAAATCTGGAGAACTAAAGCTCATCACCAACCTGAGATTGACAACTTTACATGATGTAACCTATGAAATCGTAAATGGAGAAATCATAGTAACAATAAAGTAACCTATGTAACAATAAAGTCAGATTCATCCCGGGAGTGGTAATGGGAGAAATCATAGTGAACAACAGGAAACATGCATAGTTGCTTACAATCAAATAGATGAAAAAACACATACAAAAAACCTAGATAATAATCGTGAACAAGCTTAATATTGAATTATGAACTGTAAAGGAACTTACAAAATGTGACATTACGAACCTGGTCAAGCGCACAAGCAAAAATATCTGGACATGACCCTGGTTGACAAGTTGTATTGCTCATGATGCAAGAGGATTTGTACCTGCACTGCCAAGTCAATCAAAATCCATCATTATCTATACAATAAATACAAGTAATTAATGTAGTATTTTTTACTCTAAGATGCATTCTTATGATAATGTTAGAACATATGTTGAAAATGCAAAACATACCTGAATAAGCTCCTCTTCGTTTCAAGAACAATTTATTGGAGTCGCATGAACTTGGAACAAGCCTCCCACGATCTGAAAGAGTAGCAACTAAGTCAACAGTGACTTTTTTGTTGCTACGCTGGATCAAGGGAGGTTTGCTCCAAGATTAAATCGCTCCAATAAATTATTCTCTACTAAACAAGGCCAACCACGTGAAGGTGGAAGCTCTTATGGCCCCTCCCCCCCCCCTCACATCACTCTCAATTCCCCAATACCCAATCTATATTTCATTTTTTACTTTCATGAGCATAAAAAAAAATATTCAATAACTAATAAAAAACAATTCAACAAAAAGTACGCAAAGAAACATTGCAATTAATGCTTGACATAAAAATAGTATGACAAATGATTTTTTTATATAACGCAAAAAACGTTCCAAGTATGGTAACGTTTGTCTTATAATAATACAATATTTTACATTATCAAATTTTCTTTTTCTTCTTCCTATTTCTAAAGCTCCTAATTACATCATCAATATCATTGTGCTATGCTCCTGTTTCATGCCTTTCAACCGCACTGCTGACCTAGTTGCATAGTCACGATGTCTGGTCTCATCTAGTGACGGGGCATCGCCTACAAAAACAGATAATATTAAATTTTAATTGTCAGTTTTTAAATATCATTGAACTAGTTCGGTAATATTAATAAAAAAATTGCAATGAGATTATTTACCTGGTGCACCAGTTGTCGCCGCTGACCTATTTTCATTGTCACGATGTCTGGTCTCATCCAGTGACGGGGCATCGCCTCCAAAAACAGATAATATTAAATTTTAATTATCAGTTTTTAAATATCATTGAACTAGTTCGGTAATATTAATAAAAAAAATTGCAATGAGATTATTTACCTCGTGCACCAGTTGTCGCCGTTGGGACTGTTGCCCTGTCTTCCTCTCTGGTGGTAAGATCCTCAAGGGAAACATTCTCTGTCATTTAAACAAAAACGTTATAAGGACAACCATCAAGGTATAATTAGAAAAAATTATAAGTGGAAATTAATTACCGTCACGGCCCTCACTGATAGCAGCATTGTCGGCCTGGTCCCCACTACAATGATCAGGTTGCACGAGAGGATCATCTACATTTGGCTCTAAAACTAGGTTATCTACCTCGTCGGTAGTGTTGCTCCCCTGATTTAAACAAAGTTGTTAGACATTAAATTTATGGACGAAAACAAAAATATTGAAAGGTTAATGTTTTTACCTTATCAGGCATTGTAGATCTTGGGACCTGCCCCAAGCTTCTGCGACGTTCAACTACAGCTTGATAGCCAAAACGGAAAGCAATATTTTTATCTTCCTCTGTAGTTATTGTTCCAAAGTCATCACCCTACATTATATATGATTGTGTATTTTTAATCATATCTGATAGGATTACAAAAACGTTGGAAGGAGATACAATTAATTATAAGATGTTTAGCTACTTAATTACAATTCTTGCAGCTAATTTCAAGTAGCCACCCTGGCCGAGCTTGTGATGGCCCTTTTTCTCAATCCTAGCTTTGGTTGCCTTTGAGGTTTCAGGCAACCTAGCATCAAAAGATTGAAGTCAGATATGACGTAGCACAATTTTATTTTAGACATAAAGAAAATTAAAGCTATTGAATTAAAGTTGTAATTTACCTTGCGGGTCCAGTTGGCATTTTTCCTTCTTTCTTTGCCCTTTTCTCGTTTCCGTCATGGATGAGTGCTCTCCACTCACTCTCTGAAACTGCGAGAGGATGCTCATATCTAGGGTTAAATTGCAATTGCGTCCTATAGGTGTCCCTGGTATATTTCAAATATTTGCCGGCTACCTGAGCCACCGCTTTTCTGTCAAATGTGCCGACCCCAAAAGGGCTTCTAGATAATCTAAAAGTTCTTTTTTCAGGTTGGAATTCTGGGAATTCCACCCTGTACGTATGGTTGGGCCAAAAATTACCAACGCATGGCTCTCTAGAATCCTGTAGAACTCATTGTTTCCTACACAGAATAAAACCAAAAGAAAAAGAAGATATTATCATTAATTTAAAAATAAAAATCATGATAAATATGTTTTAGATAAAGTACATGAAATAGTTAAAATATTAAAATTTACCTGGGAGTTGTACATGCTTTATAGGGACACCCTCATCGTTCACCAACAACGTGCCATTAATGGTCCCTGTGGAGCTGACACGTGTAGCTCCAGGAAACGCAATAATGTAGTTGACCATATCAGCCTCATCATTGCCAACATGTTCAGCAGTTGGCTGGGTGTCAGCTTGGGCAGGGTGTGTTTCTTGGCTAGCACCTAAAGATGTAGAAGGTGTACGAGAGGGTTGTTGGGCAATCTCTTGCCCTTGTGTCCCACTACCACAACCACCGGGTTCAGCAAATGCCAGAAAACGCTACATACAAAAGAACTTTTTGTTAGTTTAGTCAATGTAAAAATTAAAAATCAAACTATCACAATTCATCTAATGCAGAACAAAAAAAATATCCTTTTGACTTTTTATTATTACCTGATATCTATTTAGCTTCCTCATAAGATGTTGTATCCTCTCTTCTGTTTCAGGTGTTTGAGGCGCATCTATCAAAGCATTAAATTCCGACCTTGCATCTCGTGCCTTTTTTTGCAACAACAACACTGGAGATAGGGATGAAGAAATCTCTTCCTCAAAGAGGGAATCATCAGGCGTACCATGGCTAGGTGTCTGCATATTTGAACAAAATTACTATTATTTCAATTATGTAAATAACTAAAATACCTAAAGATAGAGCAATGCTGGCACTTTACATGTTCTTCCGATGGCCTCTTTCCGCGATCATCCTGTCTCGGGGTTGTTCCTGCACTGCTCTGATCAGTCTGCCACATTGCAATAAAATTATAAATGTAAAAACTTGAAAACAATATCTAACTTGAAAACACAAAATGAAAACTGAAATAATTTCTAATAAGACATCGGAAGACAGAGTTAGAGTTTCAAATATGCCTTGCATTGAATTCAGTCCCGGAAACATGTCATTGCACATTAAGGCACCCAAACATTCAATCCACGAATGATATATTTAAGTAGGCTTCTCCTATTCTGGGAAAACACCATACCTATAATGCATTCACTCGCATGTATAAAGGGAAAGGAAAACATGTTTTCATACAACGGTGACAAAGGCATCTTGGGGAAAGGTATCCTCACTTTTTATTTATGTTGTTCACCCACACCACTCGTGTTTTCACTAATCCTGTTTTGTCATTTTTGGATTCAAATTAAGTTAAGGCCTTAAGTATTTTTTGACCTTTCGGTGTAGTTTTTATAAGTGGCATGTATGGATTTTCCATTAATTCTGCACTTTTTCTCTTCATGCGCATGTTTCCCTGGAAATCAAATGCATGATTTAGTCCTATACATTTAACAAGTTGTTGGATCAACTCCATAGGAAATATCATGTTTCCTATTCAATCAAAATTTATCTCAGTTAGGGTAGGTAGGAAGGTTTTCCCTTTGTATTAATAGGGCACTTCTAGCTTGCATTTTTATTATATCTTTCAAATTTAGTGTCGTTTCAATTAGGGCATGAATTTTTGCAACCTTCAAGGTGAGAATGAACAAAGACAAATTTTTGTGATGGATGACTGTATATGACTCCATGGCCAGAGGAAAAGGCACTAATCTACTTCTTCAAATATCTATAGTTCTCATTCACCTCATACGAAGATGGTCCCCGATTTTGAGCCAAATGTTGCAGCAAAAAGTTCCCCCCCTCCATAATTTGATATTCAATGGAAATTTCTTAAATTGATGATGGGGCAAGATTATGGAACATTGGCACATACATATGTAATGGAATTCCAAGATCATGATATATGTTTGCATATGTTTATGGCAATGTTCCACCAAGTCCCCGGGAGGTGGGAGCGAGGGGACGAGGGAGCGCGGGAGCGGCCTATGCAAAAGCTCCCTACCAATTTTCAGGAAACGTGGGGGGACGTCGGGGTCATAAAAATTATAAAATTAATATTTAAAATGTAACTATATTTTTTCAAGGAATGTATATACAGTCATCATACACTTGCATCATGAAAGATAAATCATAAATGATAGAATTACAAATCGATGAATGATGAATCATATAATTGAAACAAATTTAAAAGTTAAAAGTTAAAACATACATCATACAATCATGCATGTAAGTTTGTAAGTTTGTAATTATATAATCATTAATGTAACTACTAACAATGTACAATGAAAATAAAGTTTAAGATATCATATGACATATTATATCAAGATTCAAAATAGAGTTTAAACTGAAGTTTACAACTCAAGTCCGAAACATAAAACTTAAACGCAAATAAGTTATGTCTGAAACATAAAACATAAAACATAACATATGAATATCAAATGATATCATCATATTGATAAATGAGCATAAATGCTCAAGTTAATGCCCCACTAGTCTCTGCATCCAACTTCTGCACGAATATATCAAGATCAACCATGTCACCATCTGAATCAGAATCACTTGGATTCTCAAATATGCTAAGGGGCACATCAAATTTTAACACGAAACCATAAACTAAAAGGGGCGGTGAGGGGACGTGAGGGGGCGTGAGGGAAACATCCCCTAGAAGTCCCCAAGACCCCGGAGCGCGAGGGGGCAAGGAATCTAGACCCCTAGGTGGGGGGCGAGACCCTGTGTAACACTGGTTTATGGAGGTGGTGGAGCAAAAAAGAGCTCAAATAGAGCTGAAATTTTTCACATAAAAAGGACTGTGGGCTTGACTAATGGTTCCATTTAAAAAATGATATCTAGACAGAGAATAAGTGTAGCATGAAAACATGCATTGAAAATCCATCCGAGTTTGCATTGTATTACTTATGATGGATTCAAATTTGGGTTTCAAAATGCCAGGTTATGGCATGATTTTGTCGAGAAACCCTTCGTTGGATTCTCATGTTGGTTTAATTTATATTTTAAGTTTGTTTTGAAGTCTTTGGGTGATAGTAACTCATGAAATAGGTTACCAATGTGTAACAATCATATTTCAAGAATAAAGTTGTGATTTTTTTATATTATTATTATTATCTATTAGCTACAAGTATTGACACCTAATGCCTGGAATTTTTACATCTTGATAGCATGGATAATTTCGAAAATGTTTCTAGTAATGTTAACATAATAACTATCATTACGTGTCTTCACTTTTGTCACCATAATAGACCTGTGATATGGAATCATCACACAACTTCATATGCTATTTCCCAACAAGTTCAAACTGGTTGAACCTACCTCATAGTGTGGTTATTAAGGACAAGTTGCTTGATATATAACTCGATAGCATAGACCACGTTGCAGTTCTAAAAAGAATCCTCAAGTGTCAAAAAACTTCACAATATGTTCTACTATAAAGCCTTTTGGGATACCTGAAATAATATATGTATCATTGATGACTTTTAAAGTATGACAAGATCCAGAGGGAAAGGAAATCAATGGAAGAGTGATCCACCGATGAGAACCTAGAATTTAGCATCAGATGAGTTAGAGTCTAGGAAATTGAAACCCTATAATTTTAATTAGTGATGAAGGTGAAGGACATCACAAAGGTAATTATATTTTCATGTAGAATAATCTGTTAATTCAAATTTAAACTACATAATATGAAAGGCATACCATAAATTTTTCCACGTAAGTCCAAACAACCTATAAAAAGGGAAAACCTTCTTTTTCCATAGGAAATAATTTACCTTTCCTTTTTCAAGACAATCTAAATCACAAAAAATATGAACTATACTGCACACATTCTTGGATAATGTGAAAGTGGAAAAGGAATACCCTACACAAGTGATGCACACATGTACATTTGAACACTAATAGATTTTTGTGGTTGAAATGCAATGCTTGTTTTCATTTAAATGTAGGGTTTTTAAAGCAGGGAGAAATAATGGCTGCCAAATTAATAAGCGTTTCTTTGGGAAAAATTTAAATCTTGTATTGGGTGATGAAGATAATAGAGGGTATTGAATCTTGATTCTTGACATCTAGAGAGAACCATACAGCCTAACACAATCCAATAGAATTGACCAAAAAAACCCAGATAGAGTCAACCCTACTATAGGAGGAAGGGCCTGCAGTAAGAACTTACCATTTTGCAAGAGCTGAGAGCGAATGCTGTTCTGCAGAGGCGAGGCGAGAACGGCGAGGCGAATGTTGTTACGCAGGCGAGGGCGGGCGGCGAGGGCGAATGCGAGGCAAATCCCTGTTATGCGAGAGGTAGGGGAATCTCTTTGATACAAGAAAAAATTTGAGGGGTGAATCCGAGACGATCTTTCATTCTCTGAGCCCTCGAGAGAGGCGAATGCGCGAGGGCGAATGGCATTGCAGAGCTAAGGCGAATCTTCCCGTGCACGGGAGCTCAGGGCGAATGCTGAGGGCGAATGGTGTTTTGCAAGAGCGGAGGGCGAATGCGCGCGTGATATCAGACGTTAATGTAGCACACATGTACATTTGAACACTAATAGATTTTTGTTGTTGAAATGCAATGCTTGTTTTCATTTAAATGTAGGGTTTTTAAAGCAAGGAGAAATAATGGCTGCCAAATTAATAAGCGTTTCTTTGGGAAAAATTTAAATCTTGTATTGGGTGATGAAGATAATAGAGGGTATTGAATCTTGACTCTTGACATCTACAGAGAACCCTACAGCCTAACAAAATCCAATGGAATTGACCAAAAAAAACCCAAATAGAGTCAACCCTACTATAGGAGGAAGGGCCTGCAGTAAGAACTTACCATTTTGCAAGAGCTGAGGGCGAATGCTGTTCTGCAAGAGCTGAGGGCGAACGCTGAGGGCGAATGCTGAGGGAAAATGATGTTCTGCAAGCGCTGAGCGCGAATGCTGAGGGCAAATGCTGTTCTGCAAGAGCAGAGCGCGAATGCGCGCGTGATATCAAACGTTAATGTAGCTATTGCGAAAATACGAAACAATAAAATTAAGTTTCGAATTTTTATGTAGCGCCCATATAAGTTTGGTATTTTTATGTAGCGCGAAAATAACTGTCGCTATTAGGACGGTGCCTCCAAATGTCGCAATGGCGACACCTAGACATTGTGTCGCAGTTGCGACGTTTAGAGTCGTCTCAATAGCGACGCTTCGGGCCATGGTGTCGCAATTGCGACGTATTCCTTTAAACGTCGCAATTGCGACACTTGTTTAAGTGTCGGTATTGCGAAACTTTTCTATAGACGTCGGTATAGCGATGGTTTCGGGCGGGATGGAAAAAATTTGGGAAAATTTCCGACATTTGGTCAAAAGCGTCGGAAACAGGTGTCGAAATTTCCGCCAAATGTAGTAGTGACTTCTTTTAGGTGTCAATACATTGGGAAAATCATCAAATACAATGTCTTGATAATCCACTAACATATTTTTAATTTCTATTACTAGATCTAAAATGGAAATATTAGTAGATTCACTTTTTGGCTTACAAACAATGGCGTAACTCACCTCTTCTTATGTCATCTGATGTAAGAACTATTTTCCACCAAGAAATAGAGCTTTTGGATCACTCTTTGCAGATTCATTACTTTCTTGCAAAGGAAGCAAAGTATGTTGAATACCACCTATCTCGAACTTATAACAATTATTTCTTCCATCATACACTACTTTCCTGTCAAATTGCCAAGGTCTGCCTAGCAGCACATGACACACATCCATAGGCATGATATCATAAGTCACTTTGTCTCGATATATTCCTATTTGGAAAGCCACTTCACTTTTCTCATTAACCAGAAATTGGTGTCCTTTATGCAGCCAGGACACCTTGTAGGGTGTTGGATGCTTGACCTTCTTAAGGTTCAACATTTCCACCATTTCAATGGACACCAAATTGTCGGTGTGTCCACTATAAATAACTACTTTGAAATTTCCGTTGGACTTTGCATGTAGTTGGAAACAAATATTCCCTTTGTGAAGACTCCACCACTTCCTTCTCTGTTTTCAATACCACCTTGCTCATGAGAAGAGATTCTCCAACCTCAGGTACATTCTCCACTACAGGCTAGGAGCTTGTGCTTCTTCCTACACTCCTTGTGCAACATAGTTTCCTTTGTGCCCTGCATTCTCATTATCAGGAAACTCATAGGATCAATGGCCTTGTTTGTTACATTTTTAACATCTGTAGATTGACTCTCTACCTCTACCTATACCTCTACCTCATTGGTAGGGTCTTCCACCTCTAGGATCATATCCTTTCCCTTCTTGTTCTTACTAGTTAGAACCACCAACTTCATCCTTATAAGTTGGAGCCTTCCCTCTATTACACTAAAATTTGTCACCATGAAATTTAAATATCTATATGGGTTCATAATTACCTATATTATGCTCCCTTAGAGTTCCAAAACCATAAATTTCCTAAACCAAGTCTTGAAATTGGAGAAAAGCTCATTAAAACCGTAAAAATCATAACTCCGCACTTTTCCTATTTCTTACCTACGGTACCACAGTTTCTTGCTCTATAACCTGTGGCACATCTTGCATGTTCTACTTACTAAAACTACAGACCCTCGTAAAAGGTAAAATAAAAGAAAATTAAGTTCTAGATTCCCAGCTGGTCAAATATTCTCCCAGCTGGAGGCTTCTAGAAGCATTATGAGGTCGAGCTTCATCCCTTCATTCATGAACCTCTATCCCTTCATTAATGGAGCTTATACCTTGGTATTTACAACTAAAATCCCTTTATGGGAAGACTTTATACCCCTCTTTATGGAACTGAAACCTCCTTCATTCTCCTATAAATTGAACTCATATTTTAGTCTCAAGGGTACTTCTCAACTTATAAAAGAGAATTTCTAAAGAAATTATACTCTCCATACCTGGCATCATTGGTATGGGAACGATCACATACTCATATCCATAGTTTCATGCTAGTTCAGAGAGGAGAAGGCTTGACATAACGAATGAAAACAGATGTTCAGGACCCCGGAAGAACCTGTATGACATCAAGGCGACAAGGTTGTAAGGTTACTTCTTATCATACAAGTTAATAAAAATGGATTCTATTTTCTCAATAAGTTGTTCATGTATCTCTTTGAATAATTTAATTCTTGGATTCCTTGATCACTGAGATAGATTAGTGTTTTTGGATTATTATATCTTGCATGTGATTTTAATCCCTTTTCCTATCTTTGATTGTAGGTCTTACATGCTAAATTGATCCCTTTTGGAGCGACTGGATAGAAGATTTCAGCAAGCGTTGGACTTCAAGTAGGGGCTTGTCCTCATACTTTGTTATTTAATAATTTTGAATCACAAATAATCTAGATAAAATGGTTTGCATTTTGATGTTTGTTTCTAGATATCCTTAGGATACTAGGGAGATCGTTCTTGTTCACAAGAAGGATTTATCGTGTAAAAAAATGGTGACTCCGCTGGGAACAAATGAACTTAGTTTTCTTTTTTGATTTTCAGTTTGACTTTTGGATAAATTCTTTGATTTTGATTTGTCCAAAACTAGGTTGGGTAAATGACTCATTAGAATCCCTAGCTGTAAGTCTGTATTTTTATTTTTTATGTGTTTTTCTTGGATTCTGCACTGTTTGTTTAAAAACAGAGTGGTAGACTCCACAGATTTTAGTGAAAAATAGTGTTGTACCACACCTTTCTCCATTAAAAACTGTGGACTTCTAGAAAATTTTGAAAAAATAAAAATTCTATGTTTAGGAGTCCGATTACTTGATTCTCTATAATTACCCCAACTTGTCCTGACTGTCAATGTATTCTATGTGAGTTTCTTTCAACAATTTCTATCTTTGAAGTGATCTTTTCAGCTGATTTGCATTTTATGAGTGAGTGTTTGCCCTATCTTCTTGTTGCTCTGAATCAGAAACTTTTATATAACTCAGCTAATTGGTATGTCATCGTTTTCTTGTTGAGCCATTGAACTTGATGCAAATCTTTCTTTTATGAAAATTCATTTTTATTTTCATTTGCAAATTTAGAAACCCTTTTAGCTTGATAAGGTATGAATTTCACTTTAAAACCATTATTGGATGTTTTTTATTTCTTGCTGAGATAAGCAGAAAGTTCTTGGTTAGATTACAAACTAAGCATAAACATCCTGAAAACCTTTTAGATAGAGTTCAAAATTAGAGTTTTCTTTTGGATTTGAATTTTGTGATTTTAAGAGTTTTAGTTTTCTTTTGGAAGAAGTTTGATTCTAGTTTCTTATTTGAATGATATAAGGAATTTCATTTTGAACAAGTGAAATTTTTTCTGTGAAATTGGGTTTTCAAGAAATTGTCTTCTTTTCAAAGTTTCTTGTTTATCAAAGAAAGAATTGATGTTTTGAAAGTTATTGGAATCTCTCAAATCTTTCCTCTAAATAGGTTTCATTGAAAATAAATGAGTTTCTTTTCATATAGATGCATCTTAGCATATTTTTGAGTCGGGTCATTAAACATCATCGAAGTTTCACTCCCATACCTTTTGTCCTAAGAAATAGCCAAACTAAAAGTAACACTTAATTAAAATCAATATAGAAATTTTATATTTTCTAGGGCTCTTTCCACCAACATAGCTCAGGCTAGTGTCTTGGAATAGGTTGAATTAACATTCCAAGGCAGTACAAACAAACAAGTAGTAAATCTTACGGTAGGAATATCCAATTATAGCATGTATGCTCTGGGAACCTCTTCTTAAAAGAGTCAATCACGAGTTCATGTTTGAACCAGTGAGGTAATCATACCTATATTATTGGGAAAGATAGCATATGTGCATGTATTAAAAACAATAAACCTTGGATAGGCCATTATCGAGGAGCCTGGGGTCACTTGTCGGTAAACCTTGGATTATGTCAAGGAGCCTTCAAGGGGATTGAGCTAGTTACTCTACCCTTGCATGTATATCGGATCATAGACTATTCTCACAGGTATATTTTTCCCAATTGGTGACCGTAGTGGCTATAAACTTTAGGATTCTTTCCCAAGGTGACGATGGAGGGAAGGTCCCACTGTACCTGGAGCAGATGTCGGTTAGACTCACTTGGACTCTCCAGAGGGTTCTCTTCACTCAAGATGGTTTAAGTGGAGAAAATTGCACCGGTCTGTTTCATTAAGCAATTTTTCAGGGTAACTGCTCCAACCGCCATTTCTGCATTAAAATTCTACGATGTTGGATTTCATCACCAAATAGTTTTTTTAGTGTGGGAATCTACTGTTTGTGTGTGGTTTGATCTCTTATATTTTCTATGCTATGATCAATTTGGTTATTTCCTTAGAAACTTTAGGATATTTTGTTGAAATTTTCTTTGATTTCGTGTGTTAAAAGTTTTAATCGTGGCTTAATTACCTAGACAATCATGTAGAATGCAGGGGAAACCCCCTGAGCACACACCAAGCCAATTAGAAATACTTAAATCTGAAAAATGACAAAAATCAGAGACTAGATCAACTGAACACGAAGAAAAATCTATAATTATTCATCCTGAATATGAAGTAGATCAACCTCGAACAACAAAGAGTACTCCAAAAAGAGTTTCAATTTCTAAACTCGCTGAACTTGTCTCTACAACTAGTGAATTATCAAATTCGAAACCTAAAATTTCTCAACCAGAACCTATAACTGTTATATCTAAGATTACTTCTCCATTCCTTGATCCAACCCCTTATCATCCTCATTCACTCAGAGTGAAGTATCAGATCACAGAAAATCTTCCTCCTGGTCTCATTAGAATTGAAGAAGTTACTGATACTGAAGAATAAGTAGTTATTCCTCCTACTTAGGACTCTTTAGATCTTAGTCCAAGTGAATCGATTTATTATAGTCCTTTCAAACGAGATCCCTAGCATTCTTAGTTGGCAGAATTTCTACACATTACTGGTCTAAACTATTCGCCACCCCAAATTCCTTTTTACGTTATACCAAGAGGTTACAAACCTCCATTAATCATGTCTGGTGAGTCATCAATGTTTTCTGTAGCTCCAGAAACATATTTATATGGTGGTCCGTCTATCCCTGCGGGATACCAGTCCCTTTCTAGTACTTTCTCAAGCGCATCTCCTTCTCCCGAAAAACTTATCATCTGGTCCAAATGAATCAAATACTAAAACTATAAATGCGGAACAAATTTATATGATGTCTGGAAATATTCCAAACCCTGACCCTCAAGGTAGTAGTTTACTTCTTGGGGGGCAACCTCAAGGTCAGTACATACCTCAGGGTCATTATCAACCTCAAGGACAATACATACCTCAAGGTCAGTACATACCTTAGGGCCAATATCAACCTCAAGGTCAGTACCCAACTCAAGGTCCACAGCCTCATTTAGGGAAACAGTTCTACCCGGAACAACAATTGTTTCAAGGAGGTGGGAATTATCCAGCTAATTAGCCAACATATGTTCCAAATTATCAACCTGGTTATGGTCCTTTCTATCAACAACCTTCAATGGGACCTTCGTATCCCAAAACTAATATGGTGTGGGATCCTTCCCAAGTTCAATATAATTTTCAACCTAATATGAAAGTACCTTATTATCAACTTGGACAACCGATTGGTTATACTCAAATCCAACAACGTGTCCAACCTGTTCAACCTATTTTTCAGGTACCTTCATCAGGTACAATTCAACAACCTGATCCGAGTACACCTAGAACTCCAACCCAAACTGTTGCACCAACTTTTGTTCAAGCTACCACACCTATTCTTGGAGTATCTACAACTCCTATTTCTACAGCTCCTCAGGTATCAGTACCAATTCCTCAGGTTTCTGCTCCACAGTCTAGACATATAGTCTAGACTACTATTCAGATACCTGTAGGTCAACCTAGTACAAGTACAGTTATAACAATCCAATGTCAGTTTGGTTACCCACCATACCAAGGGCACTATAAATATGGACCTGTAACACAAAATCTAGTATATCAGCATCAACCATACCCTGGGTACACGTATCTGATACCTACTCAACCCCAGTATGGTGTGGTTAATCCTAGTTATCGAGGGGATATTCCGATTCCAAATGCACAGGCTATTCTAGGATATCCTGGATATCCTCCTCCTAGAACTGGTAGAGTTTCACAAGGTTATCAATTTAATTAGTAGGACCCTAACTGTCGATTGCCATTCATAGCAACTTTGGATTTACCTGATTTATCACGCCTTACAAATGATCCAATCTATTATCTTCTGTATTGGCTACCAATGCCAAATAAGTTTCCTAGTGATATCCCGAAATTTGAAGGAAAATCAGGAGAGGACCCTTCTAACCATGTCATGACTTATCACCTATGGTGTGCATCCAACTCTTTGATTGACGATTCGATTAGATTAATACTTTTTCAGATAAATCTGATAGGATTAGCAACCAAATGGTACATTGAATTACCACACGGCTCATTTAACAATTTCAATGCCTTAGCAACCGCCTTCTTAACTCATTTTCAGTTGCCAGTCAAATACGACAATGGCACAAAATTATTAAATTCACTAAAAAAATCTACGTCTATGTACATATCAGATCACATACATGAATGGAGACGTAGAAGACGTTTGGTGAAAGTTTTTATTCCAAATCAGATCTTGGAAAAATGTTTTATAAAATAATTACTACCAAAAATCACTGAATATGTAGCTAAGGGAGGAGTTGTTAGAGAAGAACAAGTCATTGCTCAAGCTCAGTACCTTGACCTAGTATATGCACAGTGAGGTACTTTGTACGAGAAAATTCCAGATTTACCGCATCCTGGTCAGATAACATCAACTCCCTCGGGGTCTCATGCTGCTGATGGTGTAATTGGTTCAGTTAGTACTAATAAGACTAAAAATAAATCTTCAAAGATTACTTCTCCTATAATAACTTTACCTGATTCACCAAAAGGAGATTCTCCCCTTGAAACTTCTGCCGACATTCACATTGTGGATTCATCTACAACTACTTCTAAATTTGGAAATAAGAAGAAAGGGAAGAATAAAAGTAAACAGAATTCATCTCCCAAAGAAAAAACTGAGAAAAATGAGCCATCTGATGATAAACAAAAACCTCATTATCCTTGTCTTATCTGTGACGAGGATCATTTCACCAAGGAATGTCTGCATAGGTCTGAGGTATCTAAGTTCATCAAAGGTTCACCCACACTCGTTGTCTTGAAGTATCCTTTTCCTATTTAAGATAGAAAAATGATTAGATCTTCTTCTAATACATCAACAGATATTTTGATGATGTCTCAAGTAATGGTTTTGACTCGATCACAAGACTATGGAAGTAAAAATCCTGTTACTGGTAAAGAAGTAGAAAATTCTAATTCAGTACTAGCTACATCTCCTTCAATTTTTGATCCACTTCATATCGAGAAACCCAATCCTGATCTAGTAATTAAACTACCTGCTAAAGGTGTACCTCATAAATTAGCTTTCAATCTACATGCGAGAGCTTCTTAGAACTACAACATTGTTGAGGATTTAGAAATATCTCCTTCAGAAATGTCAACCTTAGAAGTGCTACAATCATATCTTGCACAAAGGAAATTACTCTTATCATCTATTGGAGCTATAGATCTTCAGGATTTGAACCTTATGGTCTTCGATTTAGAAAATTTTACACCACAACTCCCTCATCAAATGGCTTTTCATATTCCAGGACTAGTCAAAAATAGACATTGCTTTCGTACTGTAATTGATGAAAGAGCATCTACATGTATTATGTTGTTAAACTGTTGGAAATCACTTGGTTCTCCAACACTTAATCAATCCCGACAATCCTCAAAGCTTTTGACGGAAGAGGATTCCATCCATATGGAATTTTGCAAGATCTACCTATAGAGGTCGAAAGTAAAACTATTAATTTAGATGTGGAAGTCATTGATGCCCATTTGG
Source organism: Pinus albicaulis (assembly GCA_034641835.2). Classification (NCBI taxonomy): domain Eukaryota; kingdom Viridiplantae; phylum Streptophyta; class Pinopsida; order Pinales; family Pinaceae; genus Pinus; species Pinus albicaulis. The sequence continues at coordinate 62,501 of JAXQQM020071301.1, forward strand.
ATTACAACCTTCTTCTGGGTCGAAGTTGATCTTATGCTATGACTGTTTTCATGTCATCTATCTCGATTAATCATGTTTCCTCATCAAGGAAATATTGTGAAAATCGATCAGCTATCATATTATTCGTCTGACCCAGCTTCTACAGATAGCATTCAACATGTTGGAAAATCAACTATCCCTTATGAGGATGTTGGAGTAGGTTTAATCAAATATTCTGATTTAATGGGAAATTTTTCTATGCATCCAACTAATGTACGGCATACTATTTCTAATATCAATATGATTACATCAAGTACTATTCCATTTGATGACCCTTGGATAGTAACTTTAGAGTCAAAATTGGATTCTTTCAATGGAGAGATGCTTTTGAGTCCTTTTAAGATAGCATATTAAGCAGTACAGTCATTTTTCAATCCTTCATCAACTGATTCTGATCCAATGAATGTGATCAATAAAGAATCATTTTCATCATCAAGCTCAATTACAACATTAATTCTTGATCCTTTTCAACAAGTGTTTTATACTGATGAAAACATTCATGAATTCTTATCCATAAATGAGTTACCATGGGATGATCTACATCATAGGTCATCATTTTTACCTGAGCTTGATAAATTTTAAAATAATTTTTCATCTATTTTTACAATTGACTATGTTAAGGAACCCCAGAGTCCAATATCGATTACAAATCTGGATTCTAAAATCAATTTGGGAAATATTTCTTCGACGGTTCCCATTGACATATCAGTTAAACTAGGAGTTGTTGAAAACATTCATATAGGCACATCTTGTACATTAGATGAAATTACTACATATAAAGCCCTATTTCAATAAATCCGTGACATATTTGCCTGGTCTTAGGAAGAAATTACAGGAATTGATCCGAATATTGTCGTTCATGAAATAAAAACTTACCCAGATGCTAAACCTATCAGACAAATATTACGTCCGATACATCCACGAAAAGCTGCTGCTATTAAAGCCGAAGTTGAAAAATTACTAAAAGAAGGTTTTATTTATCCAATTCCTTTAACAGATTGGGTATCTAGTATCGTTCCTGTTACTAAAAAATAAGGAACTATAAGAGTATGTATCGATTATAGGGATATTAACAAAGCTTGTCCAAAAGACAATTATTAAACTCCCTATATCGACCAAATCATTGATGATTGTGCCAAAAATTTATGGATGGATTTTCCAGATACAATAAAATAAACATAATCCCTGTTGATCAACCAAAAACAACATTCATTTGTCCTTGGGGAAATTTTGCTTATTGTAAACTACCCTTCGGATTAAAGAATGTTGGTGCCACTTTTCAAAGGGAAATGTTTTACGATTTTCATGACATTAAACATATTTTGCAGCCTTATCTCGATGATTTACCTCCTCATTCATTCTACAGAGAAGATCATCCTACTCATTTACGAGAAATTTTTATGAGATGTAGGCATTATAAGATTCGGTTGAATCCCCACAAATGTGTTTTTTGTGTGCAATCTAGTAGATTATTGGGATTCGTTGTTTCCAAGACTGGAATTTGTGTTGACCCTTCAAAGGTTGAGGTTATTATCAATTTACCTCCTCCTTCCACACTTCGCTAACTCCAAAGTTTGCAAGGGAAGGAAAAATTTCTGCGTAGATTTATCTAGAACTATGCTGAGTTAACAAAAGGTTTTACCAGGTTGTTGAAATAGAATGTTCCTTTTATTTGGGATGAGATCTCTGATCGATATTTTGATGCTTTGAAACATGTGTTAACCCATGCACCATTATTGCATCCACCAAATTACATCCAAGATTACTTTTTATACCTAGCAACCTCTGATTCCACTATTGGAATGGTATTAGTTCAAGAGGATGATTTCCACAATGAGCATGTGATTTACTATCTCATTCAAAATCTCAATCCGACTGAAATTAAATATTCGCATGTGGAGAAATTAGCCTTGGCAACAATTCAAGTTGTCCAAATATTTCCTCATTACATGTTGTTACAAAAAACAACTGTAATATCTAATTTCAACCCGATAATGTACATTCTGACTAAACAATTACTCGAGGGAAAATAATCTAAATGGATTTTTATCTTTCGGGAGTTTTATTTAGAATTTGAAAAATCCAAATCAAATAAATCACTGGTGTTTGCAGAACTTATGTGTAACTTCCCAAATACTGAGATGGAAACTGTGGTAGAGCATCCAATCGCTAATGAACCTCTGTTTCTTATCAGTACATTAGATCCATGGTATGGAGATATCATCATTTATCTTCAAACCCAAACTTTTCAACCTGAACTTTCATGTTCAAATCGATGAAAGATATGTTACCAATCTCAGCAATACAATATTGTTGGAGACACACTTTACCATCATGGTGCGGATTCTGTATTTTGACGATGTTAAACTTATGAAGAAGCTGAAAAAGTTTTGAATGACTGCCACTTTGGAGCATGTGGTGGTAATTTTTCTGGGAATGCCATGACCCAAAATATATTACACGCTGGTTATTTTTGGCCATCATTATTCAAGATTGCTTTCTCGCAGTCCGAAAATGCCACAACTGTCAGATATTTGATCGAAATATGCATGCACCACCATCTCCTCTTCACCCCATAATTATTGTCGGTCCTTTTGAAAAATAGGGCATTGATTTCATTACATGTAACCCTCACTCAGTCGGGGGGCATGGGTATATTATTCTTGCTGTCGATTATTTTACCAAATGGGTCGAGGCGATGCCTACATTTGCGGTATATGGAAAAATTGTAGCTACGTTTGTATTCAATCATGTAATTGCTCGTTTCAATGTACCCCAAGCTATTATTACTGACCATGGGAGTCATTTTCGAAATATAATGATGACCGAAATTTCCGATCAACTTGGCCTCCGCCATGATAACTCTACTCCATATTACCTGCAGGCTAATGGTCAGGTTGAAGTTGTTAATAAAGTTTTAACCACCATGATTAAAAGGATAATTGGGATTCATAAATTGAATTGGCATACCATTCTTTTTTCAGCACTATGGACATATCGAACCTCAGCAAAAACTGCAACAGGTTTCACTCATTTTCAACTAGTTTATAGTTTAGAAGCTGTGTTGCCTATTGCATGTGAAATATTGTCACTCCAATTAGCCATAGAGTTACTACCAGCTACCTCTGAAGAGGAAAAACGCTTTTTGTACTTATCACAATTAGATGAGACTCAGCACACCCCTTCATTAGTAGCCGAAGATCATAAAAAACGCGTTAAAGGTCAATATGACCGAAGTGTTACACCTCGTGTTTTTTCAGAAGGTGACCTAGTCTTGGTATATGATCAAGCTAATGATAAGATAGGAGCTGGGAAATTTGAACCAATGTGGCATGGTCCTTGCATTGTCAAGCGAGTGCTTGCAAAAGGGGCTTATGAATTGACTGATTATGATGGGGTCTCTTTAGATAAACCCAGAAATGGACTTTATCTAAAGATATATTATGCTTGATTCTTGTGGGAAGATCTCACTTGTACATTAGTTATTTTTCTAGTTAGATGCCTTAGATTAGATGAGTGTGTCTAATTTAAGTTTTCTTTTACAACTATCACTGCTTATCTTGATTACTCTTGATATTGTAGATGTTGACATCCCTTCAAACGTACATTGGTTTTGTTGATGGTTCCTATCGTAGTACACAGAATATTTCTTCCGCAGCCTGGATTATTTATTCACCCACTGATGAGTTAGTTTCTATGCATGGGGTATGCCTTGGTCAAACAACGAATAATGTTGCAGAATATAGCGCAATTATTGAGTTATTATCTGATGCCATTTCATTTGGCATTCGACGTTTGATCATTAGGCTAGGTTTAGAACTCATTGTATTACATTTAAACAAAGTATACGCGATTAAAAATCCAGTGTTATTGAGATTATTTTTGAAGGTTCGTCTCTTGGAAAGGAAATTTGATTACATCGAATATCAACACATTCCAAGAAATTTAAATACATTGGCTAATGCATTAGCTAATAGTGTTATAAATAGACAGTTGCAATGTTGAAACAATAAACCAAAACAACATTCAATTTGTGTTGAACAAGATAGCTAGAGAAAGTAGTAATATCATAGATAGGAGTTTTTGTTTTAAAAAATATTACATCGTCTGTGATCATAGGTTTAAAACACCTTATGATATAAAAGATAGTGATATTAAAAAAAAAAAATACAACAGTCCACGATGATCATCCATTATCCGTGGTGATGATCATGGTAGTAAACTATCGCCTGCGCCACCCTGCGCAGGAATCTCCTGAATTGGCAAGGAACACCAATAACATGTCTCTGGAGATGGAGAGGAATATCATTTGTCGATGTCTCTGGGATATATATAGTCAACATCTCTAGGTTGTGCTCCAAGTCAGTAAGGATTTATGTTGTCTGATTTTGTGGCTGTGCAACAGGCTCTGTTGGCTTCCTTTCGAAGTGGCGAAGAGTGGCTAGCATTCGTGGACCTGTTAGCGCTCGAATCTGCCTCAGGCTAAAGGAAGGCGAGGTTCAAGGCAAAATCAAACCAAGCTCAGCCTCGTAGCTAGCCCTACGAGGACAGGAGAGGGCTCTCTCCAGTCAATCTCTATAAAATGAGCAATAAGGTGCGAGATGACTTAAAATAGGAACTGATTTTAGGCTAGTAAATAGATATGAAAAGGAAATTTAATGAATAACTGAGTTTTCTGGGCTGTATGGGACCAAGGAACAGCATGAGCAGAGATTTAATCAAAGGCATAGATTATTCCATAAGGCGAGATAGGAATGAAGTTTAACAATTAAACTAAAATTAAATGGAATGTAAAGACTATTTAAGAAAGCTGAAAATGGCATTAAACAATGAATCCTTTCCAACAGAAGAAAATTACACAAATATTGAATGCTCTCTCAAGGCAGAGCAAATAAATTGGATTCTACCTCCCTTACTGTAAAGCATTCAGCTGGAAGCGATTATGAATGAACTATGAAACATTACAAAAGACATATGAAATAGAAAGAGGGACACATTTGCTAAATTTGTACCACAAGAATCTTATAAACCAGAGTTGTACCATTCATTAATTCTCTGTCAAACAACTATACAATGAAGCTCTGTATTTCTCCTCCACACACCTCTCCCAGAACTCTCCCCCCTTTTACAAATGATTTTTCATACAATAAATAAACTCCTCCATGAGAAAAAAAATCGACCAAAAATAAGGGATTTGTTTTATCATCATTAACAAACCAAAGCTACAAATCCAATCAGCTATTCTGAAGACAGAACAACGCTCCCTTTGAAATGCTTTGATGACCTATTAGAAGACAAAAGCTGGAGTGCGGATCCTGTTAAATCATGACTGAAGATAAAATAGGCAATACACTCCTATTTTTCTGTTGTTGGTTGATGTCTTCGTTTAAATTTAGCTTTTGAATTTTTCACCTTCTCATTTAAATTTAGGCTCTCAGCCTTTTGAATTTCCATCTTACATTTTTCCGTTTAAATAAAAGCTAAAAAATAAAAGAATTTGAATTTCGCCTCCATGTTCTTGTGTAACTCCCCGAATAGCTTCTACACTCTTGTATACATCATCTGTGCTAATGGCACCCTGTGCATATGCATTGCCCCTGGTGTAGTGTTAGAGCGTAATTATTTACCTGCAACGTCCTTAGTTGTTCTTGATACTGTGATAAAATCTGCTTCAGATTCTGTGATTCACTGGCCCTTTTATCATGTTCCTTCTGCCGCTCATGCTGTATAGCAACAACTCGTTTGAGAATGCCATTATCACGAGAAAGAGCTTAGAATTTATTATTGTTTCGGGCTTTGAAGGTACCGGATGTAGAAATTCATGATCGGTGAAGACAAATACGAAAAAGGAGCAAGGCATTCCATATCAAAATAGAAAATTTAAACAAATTCTGGATCATCCCTTGCAAGATAGTAAACTTTCAAATCCTTTAACATATTGATTCTCAAACTTTTACGCAATCTATGAGTTTGTTGTTTCTTTGGTTGCTCGTGATCTTCTTCATCTAAAATCCACTCCTGCAAAATCAACTTTGGTGTTATCAGAGAAGATGAAAAAGCCAACCAAAGTAGGTGGAGTACGCCCTTTCACTTCCATCATGTCGATTTGGGCTCTGATGTACCCATCGACAACAATTCTTTTGGCGTCATTAATTAATTTCACAGCAAAAGACATTGGCTTTTCAATTAAATCCCCTGCTCTTGCAATAACAAAGGAAACAGTGACTGCGTTGCCATAGTAGCCACAGGGATGGGGCGGTTGAAGCCTCGATCTGATATCTACTGGAAATGACAACATCGCTTCCTGCTTTGCGGGGATATTGAGGGCCTTGCTTCTGGAGCGCCATAACCAAACTGATAATGCTTCAAATGTAGAACAATTTCCTCCCACTTGGCTTTTCAGAGCTGCAATTTCCTCTGACCCAAACAATATTGATACAGTCTGCATTTCTTCGTTCCAATGTTGATATGTGTATTCATCATGATGGTGGGCATGGCCCATTGCATGAGAATTCATTTCGGGGTCGGAGGATTTCCCTTTTCCAGAGAGGCGGAATTGAAGGCCGAGAAGCCCCTCTCGCCATTTCAGCGACGGCTTCCAAGAACTGGTGGAGTCTGGTAGCATCGGTCACGCAGTGGTTGGACTGCACAACGAATATGAAGCCACCGCATCTCAAACGCATCACTGCTTTTACGAGCAAACATTTTCCTTTTGCTTTAGACACTTCCGCACTGATGAATTTCAATGTTCCGCTCATACTCCAATCCCTGACCCAGAAGCTTACTACGTTTTTGAGTTTTATCAATGTCATCGAATGCCTCTTGAAGACAGAATGAGGTCCATCCGATCCAACAGCTTCAATCGAAATCGACCCAATATGGCACGCAATTAGATGGAAACATTGTCTTTGGAACAAGCATTTTGAAGATTTGAGAGGCAATTTCGATTTTTTCGGGCTTGAAGGTTGTGTGCACCGCGCGCAAGCCCAGTGCGTTGCGCGTACCTTTGTATGCGTCACGCGCTCCAGTCAACACACAGTGATCCTATGTCCATAGCTGCATACCTCTGACTAAGAGAGAGAGACTGTTCCCATGATAACAATAATGTATAAACTACAAGTTGGTGCTAGGACTGAAATAAAAGTTTGTGCAGCTCAATCATCTTTCCGTGTGGTAGTTCCCCCGACAGTAGCAAAAACATGAACCAGATGAAACATTCTCTCCAAATGGCCACATGGTGAATCCATGTCCAATACTGGATTGTGATTGCCATCTGAAGGTTCACAATTAGTATGTCCACCATCTGTCCATTTTCCCTGTCAGTGTACTTAGAATAGCCGAGGAAAACGACAGAAACACAAAAAAACACCTGAATAATGCCATTTACTAGCCACAGAGTTACTTTCCAAGCTGCGAAGCATTGATTTCCTTGGCCCTCCATGTAGAGAGCTGGAAACCTCAACCGATAAATTGATTTCACATCTTGGTCAAGAACGGCTACCACACCAACAGGTAATGCTGTAAATAGTACATTGTACAATGATAAAAACCAATATTGAAATGCTGACTTCCCCGAGAACATGGTCAATGCATTGCAGAAGAAAATGGAAAACCCAAAGACGAAGTTCTTGTAGAAAAAGTATTTCACCACGAATGAGATCCGATTATAGCACCATCCACCATGAACCAAAAGAAGTTGTTCAAGAAAGCGAAATTGTGCTATCGAAAAATCTGCTGCCATAGATGCCTGTTGCCCTTCAACACCACTAATACCAACACCAATATTTTCTCTCTGAATCATACCAACATCATTTGAACCATCACCAATAGCTAAACAAATTTTATGGCCATCATGGCGTACAAATTCTGTCACCAGTGCTTTCTGTTTTGGAGAAACCCGACAACAAATCACAGAGTCACACTGAAGAGCTAATGTTAGAAACATTTGTTTAAGGTTGTTGTCCAAGAAAACAAGCCCAAGTGACATTCCATCAATAATAATTTCATGTGAATTTTCTTCTTTATGAACTATGGTTGCATCCAAAGCACCTTGCCCTGCTTTAATTTGCTCAGAGACAAACGATGCAGAAACTGTGAATTTGGGGCTCCAGTTGAGCAACTTCTCCTTGGTTTCTAAAGAAAAAGAGTTTTCTTTGTTGTATTTTGCAGGGATATTTAGCATGAAGTTTGACAAGGTGACATAGAGCCTGCATTTGAAATCTTCAAGACGGAAAATTACATGGTTATTACAAACAACTAATTTGCCAATTTCTTCTCCAAAACAGGGTTTTGGAGAAGAATCATTCTTGAGCATTAATGATGATGAAAGTCTTGAAATAAGAAACTTTTTGAACCTTCTTCTAGCCTGTAGGCATCATTTGACATGTTTGAAGACCAACTATAAGACCTTGACTCTGAAATGACTCTTTTCTGGACCACAGTAACATCAATGACTGCAAATGACGAGAAATGAACTTTGGAGAATTTGATTCTGACAAGGGACTAACAGGACCGAGTCTAACATTGGCTCCAATGGGGATGGCAGCTACCGCTTCTTGGAGGTGCCAAGAACAGCAGATCTTTGGGAGAGCAGACAGTGCCTCCATCCATTGGGCTATGGAATCATTATTTCGACAGACAACACGAAACTTTCGACTCATTTATGGACTGAAACTTGACTGAAATGATTGAAAAACTGACTCGGCAAACTTCAAACTAAAACTGTAATGAAACTAGAATGAAATGCTGCCTTTTGGCTGCTTATTTATTTACAAAATCTACCCTACTCTGCTGCAGAGCCAATAGATCAAGTAATACTGTAATGCCAGATCAACCATTCAAGTAAATCTGAGAAGAAAGCTGCTTGAGAGTGCTTCAACCAGATCACAGATGCAATTGATGGCAGCCCTACATGCACATAATGAGCCTGGTTATGTAAAAGACAGCTTGATCTATCAGTCAAACTGAAAAACATTTCCATGTATGTTGCAATAGGATCGCAAAATCCAGACTCTGTTCGCTGCCCCAACTCTGCAATACATACTTCCAGCTGATTCCTGATGCTCAAACATGATATCTCTATCATCTACCATAAATTCATCAAAAGAAACTTTTTCACATACTTGAACAAAAATTCCATCTTGTTTTTCATTAACTGACTGGATTACCTCTTTATGAAGGCTCTGTTCTGATAGCATGAGAACATTTGGATCAAAAAATCTGTCTATGATCTCAACAGTAAAACTCTCCTTTTCAGGATTTAGTACAAGGTATGCTTGGTCATTACAATCTGAATCTGGATCTGATATGGCTGTCTAGACATTATCACAATCTGCAATCTGCATGTTGTCTTCTTCTGTGGGCAGATCTGAAATGAGACTTTCTCTTTCACCATCTTCAACCATATGGAAAACTTCAACTTCAACCTGCTGATCTATAAAGCTGCTTACAGGACTGTCCTCCTTTTCAGAAAAGGAAGAAGTTCCACCATCACCTTCTTGACCATGTGCACACTGCAGATCTGCATTAACTTGAGCTGAAACATGACCTTTCAAGAGTTGATCTATTTCGTCTTCAGACAGAGGGGATAATGCTTTATGTTTTCTTTTGCTCAAACAGTAATTGTCTTCATTGATTTCAAGTGAATGAGTATACTGATTCTCCTCATACTGCTGATCCGTTTCATGTAATTCCTGTTGACTGTCAAGATGCAAAATTTCTTCATCGTCCACCACACTAAAATCTTGATCCTGCTGCAAATTTTCATGATCCTCTTTATGCTGCTGAAATGGATTTTCATACAGGGCTTCCATGATCTCATCATCCATGAAATTATCATCTTCATAATATTTCTCAAGGCTTTCAATAAAAGTAGAAGCATGTTTGCAACAGTCATGAACTAAATTTAATGATGGATAAGATGCTTGATATCTTTCAATGAATAGGGCATGAAAATCCTTCAAACAATAAATACAGGCCAGCGGAAAATTTTCATACCAAGATTGGGCTTCACCTTCCAAAGTGGCCAGGAATATCTTCATCAAGCAATTGTTGGGCCGTTAATATGCCATTATTATTATCACTTTTGAACACTTATTCCACCCATTTCTACTATTCTTCATCATGTCATTTATTATAATTTATTATATAAATCCATTTTATGATGATTTATGCTTCTATGAATGAATATTATTTATTCTCTTTTATTTCTAATAAATTGATGATTATGCATGATTTTATCAATGATAGTTTTAATAAATCAGTTGTAACATTATTCACCATTTTTAGCCTCTAAGATAATTTCCAGATTGAATATTTGATCATTAAAAGTGCCAACTCAGAAATGTGCTGGAATAAGAAGTGACAGTTTTGCGGTTGAGATTCTGAGCAAATGAAGATGAATCTGGAAAATCTGGAACATGGGTTTTGTCCAGAACGGACCCAATTAACTTTTTTGCAGAACGATTTGCCCAAATTCGGCTTGTACTAAGAGAAACACAGGGTTATTTGAGCATGATTTTCTCAGATTTGTTGTTGCGGCCGTCCTCCAAATATCAGCTGCAAAGCCAAATTCGCCTTGTTCTTGTTGATCAAATGGTTAGAAGCAAACCAATTTTGTAATAGAAATCATGTTATACTTATCTTTATTGTAACTTCTCTCTAATCTCTCTCTATTTAAATGAAAACAGAGATCAGAGATGGGGATGATTTGAGGATGATTTTTGGGGATTCGAATGATGGAATTGAGGATGAATTAGAGATTTAGAATTGAGGATGGCAGAGAGAATGGATAATGGATGAGAGATTGAGAGACTTCTTGTTGTAATCCACTGTAACTCTGCTTTGATATTTTAATATAAATCTAGTTTCCATTCATTCTTTTCATCTGAAGTAACCCAGCAGCGTCCGTTGGCGGCTAAGGGCCCAGCCTCTGGTGGAGTACGCTGATGCTGCTGTGTATCATATATTTACAATTGCTGTTGTGTGATGGTTTGATTTATTTCCTATTCTTTTGAATTGCATTATTTTACAGTTTCATGTTTTTATAGTGTGCTGTTAGAATATTTTATGGAATTATTTTATTGCACAAGTTGAGATTGAATCGTGTGGCTGTTCTTTTCCATCATAACAGAGATTATTAACCTTTTCAACTTATATTGTTATGCTGTTCATTTCAAATGTAAAGCTTCGCTGTTCATTTCAGATTGTTGGTTATTCGATTCCACTAATTAGAGTTTGCTGTTCAGATTTATTAAATATGATTCGTTGTTTAATTCCTTTAATTATAAGTTTGTTGTCCATTTACTTCGCTGTTTAGTTTGGTTGATTAATTGCAAGAGTTTGCTTTTAAAGAGCTTTCCTAGTTTACTTTCAATGGCAGCTTTCCATTTCCTGTTATTTGCATTATCTTTGCTTTGGTGTGAAGAACGATTTGAAACTGTAGTGGGAATTGGCATTTGTTGTCTAGTCCCCAGATTAATGATCTGTTCCTTGATTACTTTTGGTTACATCAGTTTCCAAAGGGATGAGTTATTGTTACTGGACCCTTGACTGATACATTGCTTATTTTTCCAAATGCATGATTTAAGTCTTAAAGTGCTTTGTTGTAAGTAGATTTTATTTCCAGCTTTCATTTACTTTTGCATTTTAAGCACTATACTGCAAAACATTACTCTTGAGTAAATAGCCGCCTCAGACTGAGTACACTCTTGAAATAAAAAGTCGTCCCTGGGTTGATAATTAATGTGAAGGTAATTAGGAGTTAAGAAGACCATTTTTATCGCTCCACATTTTTTTTACATAATATCATAGCTGTTGTAACTTAATTTACATATTGTTTTTAAATAAAATGTTGTTTCCTTTCTAATTTCTCTTATATTTTGTGTTTCAGGTGTTGCTTCATTCAAAGTGTAACTCATCCTCAGCATCAATGCTGTGAACAGCGAATTTGTTTTTTTTATGTTTGCATTTTATGATTGTCCATTTTGTTGTTCCTTTCCGAATGGAACAGCACTTCTGCACTTTTCATTTTTGCTGTTCCTTTTCCAAAGGAATGGCACTTGCGTTTCGGCTGTTCCTTTTCCAAAGGAACGACACTTTCAGTTTTTGCTGTTCCTTTTTCCAAAGGAATGACATTTGCATTTTCACATTTTTTTATGTGTATTTTTTCTTTTTGGTGTGCATTTCCTTTGCTGTTCCCTACACGGAACACCACTTTTTGAGTGTTTTTGTTGTTCCTTCAAAAGAGCAACCCTTTGGGAGTATTTTTGAGAGCAACCTTTTCTTCCTCTTGTGGGACTATTCCTAGTTCATCTCAACCACATTTTACTGATTCCCCTTCATGGCATGAAGTACACTATTTTTTATAAGGACAAGAATTATGGATTCTATTGAAGCAAGTTAATATCATTCACGTTATGATCTTTAACAGGACAGCTCCTTGATGATAGATTATTTTCAAAAGGGACACAATTATTTATATACTACTTTACTGCATTGTTTTCTGTTGAACATGATATTGATTGATCATCTTAATACCATGTTGGTTCCACCCTTCTGGATTATAATCTTCTCTGTCTGTAATAAATGAGATTATGGGTATATTTTTCTATTTGACATGTTCAACTTCTTCCACCATCCCTGCTCTTAAGGAGTACTGAGCCTCCCTCTTTTTATCATAAAATTGTGTAATAACAACAAAATTTTGTTCATAGATGGAGGATAGGGGGTCTCATTACGAGCCAGCCTACCATGTTCATAAGGTTGTAAGAAAGTGACATTCCCATTATGGCCACCACACCAGGGTTATGATCCATCGGATAGTCAAATTATCCTTGGAACAGGAGGTCTCATCACGAGCCGGCCTGATCACTTTTGCTACATCCCAGTGAATGGCAGTGTGGTTATCTGGTTACCACGCCAGCACACTGATCTCTTCTGTAGAACAGCACCGTAACTCTCCATTTATAAATTGAGGATTCTGGCTCATATGGGTTAAAAAGCAACCCTGCCGAGGCTATGGACGTCTGCTGGCAGCAGCGGCTCTGCTTATGGTATTGAAGTTATATCTTATCGTCAATTATTATTATAATACCCTTTTCTTATTTTTTTTTCTTTTTATCAGAGAAGTTATTTCCTTAACTTTTTCCCTGTTTTGAACCTTTATGCATGAGAAATTGTTTTATGATCAATCGCATCATTTTCAGCTAGCATACTATCAGTAAAGCATCATTTTGGCATATTGTTGTTCTTTTTCTCTTTTTCATCACCTATCATCAATTCAAAGCGTCCTATCTCTTATTCATAACTATCTTTACACACTCTGCTCTCATTATAACCATAACTCTCGCTGTCCTATCCTTGACATGTGTACTCTGCTTCATTCACTGCTATATTGTTCATTCCCTTGCCTTGCCATCAGCACAACACCTCTCATATGCTTTATGGTCATGGAATTCCTTTTTCAATTGGAGGGGGGAATGTCTGCATTATGGGATTGCATGCGATATGATTACTGCACTCTGCCATCACTCGTTGATTTGCCAAAATATTAGTATTGCATGTATACATAAGTTTTTCTGATTGAAATTTTTGCATGCATCTTATCTATTGCTTACACTATGGATTCAAGAACATTGTATGCCAAATAGTGCTTTGTTTGCAGGAAAACAACAAGTATGGGCAGAATTCTATTCATAGCATGACCACACTATTACACTTAACATAAGAGGCTCGCGCACGTGAACAATTCTTCAGACATGATGTGCTTACCTGGATTCCACCTTTTGTATCACTTTCAGCACCAACTCTGCCTACATCAGCTTCAACAAATGCCAGTCCATATATGTCATTCCACATTTTTATTTTTGGAGGTAAAACTTCAGGTAAAATAGCATAATTTTCTGATTTATTACGAATTTAGGAGAATTTACTGAAATCCATTTTTAGCATTATTTATCATCCTTCATTCCACATCTTTACCACTTCCCCTTTTTCAGCGGCATATCATCTTTCAGTTTGGGGGAGTGTCGCTTTCATTCATTTCTTTCTTATAACCATGTCATTCATATTCTTTATCATCCATTGCTATTCTTATTCATTCTCAACACCTCCCTTATTCCATGTTGTTTTACACCAAGCATAGAATTCAACAGCTGGTAGCAACCACCTCTATTTGTTTTCTAGCATCGCATGAGGGCATGCTAATTTTTCAGAGAGGGGGAAGAATTGCTACGCATGATGGATGTTTTCTATTTTCTTTCTCATTTAAGGCATACAATTTCAGTGTAGAAATTGATTTCCATAATATTTTTTAAAACTATGAACTCAATTCTTGTGATTTTTGGAAAACACAGACGTATCATTAATACAAACCCAGACAATTTCAAGATAAATTGGTTCATAAAATTTCGGAAATCATGCACTCTCAGCTACAGTCATTTTGTTTATATCTCATGATCCATGCATCAAAATAGTCTGATTTTTGGAATCATAAAGGCATTCATATATTATAAATTTACTTGCCAAATTTCAACAAAAGCTGGTTTGTAGTTTTTGAGAAAATGGTTAATGAAGTTTGTTGTTACTTATATCATATTTTGTTGCAACTTCATATATACATATAGTTGAATGTCAATATAAAAATTGTTATGCCTTCATCAAGATTACTAAAAGTGAATATTCATTAATTAAGGAAGAATTCATTTGTTCTATCCATTTCATGAGCTGAGATGAACATATTTTTTATTGTTTGGTTAACACATGGGTTTTTGTCTTTGGGTTGCATGAGGACATGCAATATATTCAGGTTTTCATTGCATGAGGACATGCAACATATTGAGTGTGGGGGTATGTTGGGCCGTTAATATGCCATTATTATTATCACTTTTGAACACTTATTCCACCCATTTCTACTATTCTTCATCATGTCATTTATTATAATTTATTATATAAATCCATTTTATGATGATTTATGCTTCTATGAATGAATATTATGTATTCTCCTTTATTTCTAATAAATTGATGATTATGCATGATTTTATCAATGATAGTTTTAATAAATCAGTTGTAACATTATTCACCATTTTTAGCCTCCAAGATAATTTCCAAATTGAAGATTTGATCATTAAAAGTGCCAACTCAGAAATTCGCTGGAATAAGAAGTGACGGTTTTGCGGTTGAGATTTCGAGCAAATGAAGCAGAATCTGGAAAATCCGGAACATGGGTTTTGTCCAGAACAGACCCAATTAACTTTAAAAAAGAACGGTTTGCCCAAATTCGGCTTGTACTGAGAGAAATGCAAGGTTCTTTGAGCATGATTTTCTCAGATTTGTTGTTGCGGCCGTCCTCCAAATCTCAGCTGCAAAGCCAAATTCGTCTTGCTCTTGTTGAAAGCTGGATGGAAATATATCTTCTTGTTTATCAAATGGTTAGAAGAAAACCAATTTTGTAATAGAAATCATGTTATACTTATCTTTATTGTAACTTCTCTCTGATCTCTCTCTATTTAAATGAAAACGGAGATCAGAGATGGGGATGATTTGAGGATGATTTTTGGGGATTCGAATGATGGAATTGAGGATGAATTAGAGATTCAGAATTCAGGATGGCAGAGAGAATGGATAATGGATGAGATATTGAGAGACTTCTTGTTGTAATCGACTGTAACTCTGCTTTGATATTTTAATATAAATCTAGTTTCCATTCATTCTTTTCATCTGAAGTAACCCAGCAGCGTCCGCTGGCGGCTAAGGGCCCAGCCTCTGGTGGAGTACGCTGCTGCTGCTGTGTATCATATATTTACAATTGCTGCTGTGTGATGGTTTGATTTATTTCCTATTCTTTTGAATTGCATTATTTTACAGTTTCATGTTTTTATAGTGTGTTGTTAGAATATTTTATGGAATTATTTTATTGCACAAGTTGAGATTGAATCGTGTGGCTGTTCTTTTCCATCATAACAGAGATTATTAACCTTTTCAACTTATATTGTTATGCTGTTCATTTCAAATGTAAAGCTTCGCTGTTCATTTCAGATTGTTGGTTATTCGATTCCACTAATTAGAGTTTGCTGTTCAGATTTATTAAATATGATTCGTTGTTTAATTCCTTTAATTATAAGTTTGATGTCCATTTACTTCGCTGTTTAGTTTGGTTGATTAATTGCAAGAGTTTTCTTTTAAGGAGTTTTCCTAGTTTACTTTCAATGGCAGCTTTAGTTTAATTTCTATTTCCTTTTAATTGCTTTAAAGCAGGACTCTCAACTGTAGAGAACATTGGTTATTGCTTCCTCATTCCTAGATTGATTGTCTTGTTCCGGTTTGATTTCAATTGCATCAATATCCAGAGGAATGATTTATTGCTACTGTATCCTCGATTGATGGTTGTTTGAGTGAATGATTTAGTTTAGAACATTTAAGTTTCTTGTTGTTCCAATTAGATTTTTTTCCAGCTTTCATTTACTTTTGCATTTTAAGCACTATACTGCAAAACATTACTCTTGAGTAAATAGCCGCCTCATACTGAGTACACTCTTGAAATAAAAAGTCGTCCCTGGGTTGATAATTAATGTGAAGGTAATTAGGAGTTAAGAAGACCCTTTTTATCGCTCCACAGCAATCTTCAGGAAAATCCACCTTCAACTTACAAATATGCATGTGAAATCTAACTAGATGTAAAGCAGCATCCTTCTTACCATCATCGTTAAACGTAGGCAGATTCCTTGACCAATCTACCTTGGGCATCTTATTCGGAAAACCTGGAGTGTGATCTCGGCTCATGGGAGCATATCTTCTTGCAATCCAGTCCATCTTGAAAATCTCAAAGCTACTGATCTCCCTGCAGTGAAGTCACCATGAAGGATTGATTGTCTGGATCTTTCAGTGAAATCTCCAGGTGAATGATTTCAGCCTTGCGGTGTCTGACCATTGTTCACCATCAATGATCAGATCTGAACTTTGTCATCCTTTACCAGGGAAGACTTCCCTAGTATGGTCACCACTATGTTAGCGCTCAAATCTGCCTCAGGCTAAAGGAAGGCGAGGTTCAAGGCAACATCAAACCAAGCTCAGCCTCGTAGCTAGCCCTACGAGGACAGGAGAGGGCTCTCTCCAGTCAATCTCGATAAAATGAGCAATAAGGTGCGAGATGACTTAAAATAGGAACTGATTTTAGGCTAGTAAATAGATATGAAAAGGAAATTTAATGAATAAATGAGTTTTCTGGGCTATATGGGACCAAGGAACAGCACGAGCAGATATTTAATCAAAGGCACAGATTATTCCATAAGGCGAGATAGGAATGAAGTTTAACAATTAAACTGAAATTAAATGGAATGTAAAGACTGTTTAAGAAAGCTGAAAATGGCATTAAAAAATGAATCCTTTCCAACAGAAGAAAATTACACAAATACTGAACACTCTCTCAAGGCAGAGCAAATAAATTGGATTCTACCTCCCTTACTGTAAAGCATTCAGCTGGAAGCGATTATGAATGAACTATGAAACATTACAAAAGACATATGAAACAGAAAGAGGGACACATTTGCTAAATTCGTACCACAAGAATCTTATAAACCAGAGTTGTACCATTCATTAATTCTCTGTCAAACAACTATACAATGAAGCTCTGTATTTCTCCTCCACACACCTCTCCCAGAACTCTCCCCCCTTTTACAAATGATTTTTCATACAATAAATAAACTCCTCCATGAGAAAACAAATCGACCAAAAATAAGGGATTTGTTTTATCATCATTAACAAACCAAAGCTGCAAAGCCAATCAGCTATTCTGAAGATAGAACAGCGCTCCCTTTGAAATGCTTTGATGACCTATTAGAAGACAAAAGCTGGAGTGCGGATTCTGTAAAATCATGACTAAAGACAAAATAGGCAATACACTCCTATTTTTCTGCTGTTGGTTGATGTCTTCGTTTAAATTTAGCTTTTGAATTTTTCACCTTCTCGTTTAAATTTAGGCTCTCGGCCTTTTGACTTTCCATCTTACATTTTTCCGTTTAAATAAAAGCTAAAAAATAAAAAATAAAATAAAAGAATTTGAATTTCGCCTCCATGTTCTTGTGTAACTCCCCGAATAGCTTCTACACTCTTGTATACATCATCTGTGCTAATGGCACCCTGTGCATATGGATTTCCCCTGGTGTAGTGTTAGAGCGTAATTATTTACCTGCAACGTCCTTAGTTGTTCTTGATACTGTGATAAAATCTGCTTCAGATTCTGTGATTCACTGGCCCTTTCATCATGTTCCTTCTGCCGCTCATGCTATATAGCTACAACTCGTTTGAGAATGCCATTATCACGAGAAAGAGCTTAGACTTTATTATTGTTTCGGGCTTTGAAGGTACCGGATGTAGAAATTCATGATCGGTGAAGACAAATACGAAAAAGGAGCAAGGCATTCCATATCAAAATAGCAAATTTAAACAAATTCTAGATCATCCCTTGCAGGATAGTAAACTTTCAAATCCTTTCACATATTGATTCTCAAACTTTTATGCAATCTATGAGTTTGTTGTTTCTTTGGTTGCTCGTGATCTTCTTCATCCAAAATCCACTCCTGCAAAATCAACTTTGGTGTTATCAGAGAAGATGAAAGAGCCAACCAAAGTAGGTGGAGTACGCCCTTTCACTTCCATCATGTCGATTTGGGCTCTGATGTACCCATCGTCAACAATTCTTTTGGCGTCATTAATTAATTTCACAGCAAAAGACATTGGCTTTTCAATTAAATCCCCTGCTCTTGCAATAGCAAAGGAAACAGCGACTGCGTTGCCATAGTAGCCACAGGGATGGGGCGGTTGAATCCTCGATCTGATATCTACTGGAAATGACAACCTCGCTTCCTTCTCTGCGAGGATATTGAGGGCCTTGCTTCTGGAGCGAAATAACCAAACTGATAATACTTCAAATGTAGAACAATTTCCTCCCACTTGGCTTTTCAAAGCCGCAATTTCCTCTGACCCAAACAATATTGATACAGTTTGCATTTCTTCGTTCCAATGTTGATATGTGTATTCATCATGATGGTGGGCATGGTCCATTGCATGAGAATTCGTTTCAGGGTCGGAGGATTTCCCTTTTCCAGAGAGGCGGAATTGAAGGCCGAGAAGCCCCTCTCGCCATTTCAGTGACGGCTTCCAAGAACTGGTGGAGTCCGGTAGCATCGGTCACGCAGTGGTTGGACCGCACAGCGAATATGAAGCCACCGCATCTCAAACGCGTCACCGCTTTTACGAGAAAACATTTTCCTTTTGCTTTAGAAACTTCCGCACTGATGAATTTCAATGTTCCGCTCATACTCCAATCCCTGACCCAGAAGCTTACTACGTTTTTGAGTTTTATCAATGTCATCGAATGCCTCTTGAAGACAGAATGAGGTCCATCCGATCCAACATCTTCAATCGAAATCGACCCAATCTGGCATGCAATTAGATGGAAACATTGTCTTTGGAACAAGCATTTTGATGATTTGAGAGGCAATTCCGATTTTTTCGGGCTTGAAGGTTGTGTGTGCCGCGCGCAAGCCCAGTGCGCCGCGCGTACCTTTGTATGCGCCGCGCGCTCCAGTCAACACACAGTGATCCAATGTCCACAGCTGCAGACCTCTGAATAAGAGAGAGAGACTGTTCCCATGATAACAATAATGTAGAAACTACAAGTTGGTGCTAGGACTGAAATAAAAGTTTGTGCAGCTCAATCATCTTTCCGTGTGGTAGTTCCCCCGACAGTAGCAAAAACATGAACCAGATGAAACATTCTCTCCAAATGGCCACATGGTGAATCCATGTCCAATACTGGATTGTGATTGCCATCTGAAGGTTCACAATTAGTATGTCCACCATCTGTCCATTTTCCCTGTCAGTGTACTTAGAATAGCCGAGGAAAACGACAGAAACACAAAAAAAACGCCTGAATAATGCCATTTACTAGCCACAGAGTTACTTTCCAAGCTGCGAAGCATTGATTTCCTTGGCCCTCCGTGTAGAGAGTTGGAAACCTCAACCGATAAATTGATTTCACATCTTGGTCAAGAACGACTACCACACCAACAGGTAATGCTGTAAATAGTACATTGTACAATGATAAAAACCAATCTTGAAATGTTGACTGCCCCGAGAACATGGTCAATGCATTGCAGAAGAAAATGGAAAACCAAAAGATGAAGTTCTTGTAGAAAAATTATTTCACCACGAATGAGATCCGATTATAGCACCATCCACCATGAACCAAAAGAAGTTGTTCAAGAAAGCGAAACTGTGCTATCGAAAAATCTGCTGCCATAGATGCTTGTTGCCCTTCAACACCACTAATACCAACACCAATATTTGCTTTCTAAATCATACCAACATCATTTGAACCATCACCAATAGCTAAACAAATTTTATGGCCATCATGGCGTACAAATTCTGTCACCAGTGCTTTCTGTTTTGGAGAAACCCGACAACAAATCACAGAGTCACACTGAAGAGCTAATGTTAGAAACATTTGTTTAAGGTTGTTGTCCAAGAAAACAAGCCCAAGTGACATTCCATCAATAATAATTGCATGTGAATTTTCTTCTTTATGAACTATGCCTGCATCACAAGCACCTTGCCCTGCTTTAATTTGCTCAGAGACAAACGATGCAGAAACTGTGAATTCGGGGCTCCAGTTGAGAAACTTCTCCTTGGTTTCTAAAGAAAAAGAGTTTTCTTTGTTGTCTTTTGCAGGGATATTTAGCATGAAGTTTGACAAGGTGACATAGAGCCTGCATTTGAAATCTTCAAGACGGAAAATTACATGGTTATTACAAACAACTAATTTGCCAATTTCTTCTCCAAAACAGGGTTTTGGAGAAGAATCATTCTTGAGCATTAATGATGATGAAAGCCTTGAAATAAGAAACTTTTTGAACCTTCTTCTAGCCTGTAGGCATCATTCGACATGTTTGAAGACCAACTATAAGACCTTGACTCTGAAATGACTCTTTTCTGGACCACAGTAACATCAATGACTGCAAATGACGAGAAATGAACTTTGGAGAATTTGATTCTGACAAGGGACTGACAAGACTGAGTCTAACAGGACCAACATCTGCATTTAAAATTTTGTTGTCATTATTAGATGATCAAAAATAAAAATAAAAATTAGAGTTAAAACACATAAAAATGATTCATTTACCTTATTCATCCCATTGTGCCCCTAGAGGTAAGGACATCCCTGGATCACCTCGAAAATCTATACCCACATATGGGAAATCATCAATAGCAAAGATTTGGTTCTGAAGCCAATGAAAATATATTGGAGT
>JAXQQM020083191.1:0-19812 GCA_034641835.2 Pinus albicaulis
ATAGATATTATTTATATTATAGATATTTCACATTTGTATATTTAGAAATATATGTTTTTATATTATATATTTATTAATTAAATTTATGAAGTTTTCTACCGAGCCTAGAATAGACTATGATGGGGTGTACTCTTAAAAACGATGATTCATTTCTTGATATAAAGATCACAGTTCTAAACTCTATGGGAAAAAATCCAAACATCTTAGACGTTGGTATGACCCACAACTGTGTGATCCCCTAGTGATTTTGAGACCTTAAATACCCCTTAGTAATGGATTCTCAGACTAAAAGATAAGCTTGTAGTCATCTCTTAATGACACAACTTGACCAAAAATACATACTAAAAAAATTATATGTTTTGAAATATCTTGATTACAAATATGTAATATTCCCTTTCTTGATCCAGTCAAAGTGGATAGAATAGATCCATGGCACTTGCCGTGGTATTTTCCCATGGTATTGACCCATGGTATTTCTTGTTGGTATTGACCCATCAAGCCTATAAAAGGGGAGAGAAGCTAGGCATTTAGAACATTCTAGATTATCTATTTTATTATGTTTGGGTTGAGAACCTGGCTTGGCCAGTTCTATTATTGATCCCGGGACGAAAACCCCGCGGTGATTTTTATGTGGTGGATCCATCCAGGATTCACAAGTGGGCTTCAGTTTCTTATATTTTTCATTGTCAAGCATTTGTGCATGCCATTTGTAGGATTTTATGGTCTAGGCATGTATTTTACTTTCAGTGAATAATAATATAAATAAATGGTTTCATTTCTTGTGTTCTATTTCTTGATGAAAGACTCTCTTAAATGAGAACACTAATATGTTTTAGATCTATCCAGTTTTATTATTGTTTGGAATCTTACAGTGGTATCAGAGTTGTGCATCCTGCCAGCCTGAGATTTTTATGCAAGGAACTTCGGTGAAATTTATTTTTCACCCTAGCCAGCATTTCTCACTTCGGTGATATTTATCACCCTAGTTGGATTTTTATTTTTTAGTAAATTATTTTTATTGGGAGACATAAGTGAAGGGAAATCATTTATACTTCTGTGGGTTAAATTCATGAAAATATTTGAAGGCATGGTTGAAAAAATCATTTATAGCTTGTATATAGCCTCTTATGAATAAATGTACCCATGATATTTATTCATGTGTATGGAAGATTCATATCTTTCTTTCAAATATGGTCATTTTTGAAAGGCTGGAAAGTTATTGCTAGAGAGGGATCATTCTCAGGTTTCTCATTAGTTAAGTATTGAGATCCATTGATGTCAATGTCGTCATTTTATTTTTGGAAATTCCACAAGAATCAAAATAATGATATATGAGTCGATTCTCCGGGCTACAATACTTCTGTGGATCAAAGATGGCAACAACATACAAATCAGAAGCAAGAGAAGAACAACAGACCCTTCTCTCGAAAGGTCCATGTTATCCTTCAGCAATCAAAAGATACCCAGAAGGAAGATATAAAAAGTAAGTGTCTCTTTGATCTTGGATCCAAATTACAGGGTACAAAGTCAAAAGATGTTCTCCTACAGCTAGACACATTAAATACGACTTTGAGCTTGATAGATAAATCAGAATGGGAAGGGTCAAGTTGGGCCTTGAAGCCATCCATGCTTGCTTTGATACAACCTAGGTTCTTGGAGCATTCTTGTGAAAATGTTAGACTCACCGTCGCTTCTTGTCTTAGTAAAATCATAGCCTCAATAGCACCACTATTTCCCTACAATGATGACATCATGAGGAGGAATTTTCAAGTAATGGTAGAAGCACTCCAAGGGTTAGACAACACCACCATTCTTACTTTTTTCCAGAAGCGCAAAATTTTGGAACGCATGGTGAAATTCAGATTTGGTATGCTTATGCTGGATCTAGAGTGTGATGATTTAATCCTTCGGATGTTCCAATACTTCTGCAATGGAATTACAACATCTCATCCAAACTTCATCAAAATAGACATGCAAAAGATCATGTCTCCGATCCTAGGAGAAGATAGGGCCATCTGTGAACAATTGAGATCCAAATTGTTGGCCATTTGGAGGAAGGAGCTAATTGCATCACCTGCTGCTTATGAAATAGCTGAGGGGTTGATCAAACAGAGCATCAAACTACTTAGAAAGAAGTTAACCAAGGAGGAACTAACAAAAATTTGTGGAGACAGCAAGAATGAACTAAGGAGGAAAGGCTTATGCTTTGTATGCAATGGATTTTGGGCACTTGACCATTCATGCCCAGATAATAAGGAGGTGACAAGGATAGAAAAATTAGAGATTTATTTAGATCATGGGAATTCATCCATAGATAGGTTTGTTGATTTTCAGGAGGGGACCTATGAAGGATCTGAGCAGTCAAGTAAAAATGGTGAACAACAACACCATTCTCTTCAGAGAAACTTGCATGACAAGCTGATCAGTGAACTTAACAAAGTACATGACGAAAGCAAAGATGCAATTCCTCCTGATGATGTGGTAGTTGAATCTATAAATACATTGAAGGAAATCCATAAAGAGTATGGGAAATCAGGTATAAACAACAGTCCACCAGTACATCCATGTTGGACAACCAAAGAGGATGGACAATTTATCCTCACATGTAAAGAGGTCCAAGAAGAATACACTCAAGGAGAATCAAAGGAGGAGCGAGCTTTAATAAATCGATATGATAAGCATGATCATGCAGGGCAGCAGGACAAATATAGTATGCATGATGAGTATAATCACGAGGAGCAACATGACAAACATAATGTGCAAAATGGACCATTCCTAGAGAGTTGGTCAAAGGCTCAAGTTGAAGATGTGGTCGTTGGGCATCGGGTGCAAACAGATACAGAGACAGTTAGCACAGCACTAGAATTGCCAGTAGAAGACTTTCGAGAAAGGATCAAGAATTTCAAGACAGATCTTATGTTGTTGAAGCAGAAAGTCTGGACAGCCTGAGACATTGCCTTACATGAGAACAAAAAAATTGAGGAACTCAGGGGTATGTGCCGAATCAAAGACCAAATTGTCTAGTGTTGAAGAATGACTCAAATCCCTCATAAGGCAACAAGAGGAGTACGATTGGGAGTTTCGGAGTAGCCCTCTATAGGAGTACATAGATAAGTCTTGCAACACTACCAACAACCCACCTTTATACATTGGGAAGAGAAGGGAAGAGTTCTCCAACTACATCATGTTGGGTAACCAAGTAGAGAAGCATGAATTGAGCATCGAACAACATCAACATAGTAGATTTGCAGATATTCATCGCTCCCCAAGTATGAATTGGCGAGAGATTATGAGTTGGTATTCTATCGATAAGTTGATTCTTTGGAGGATACTCACAGTCGAGGGTATATTGCAGCTTGGGCCCTTTGGTGCGGGTAGTGATGGAGGGCTGAAATGGTACCATAACCCACAGGTCCTAGGATTTAGGTGGCATTGGGATCTGGGAGAATCCATTAGGGAAAGAATTGTTTGGGATCCAAGAAAATCCATTGAGGAAAGGATTGGTCAAAGGATTGTTTGGGATCCAGGTATCGAAGGATCCATTCAGGACCATTCAACATGGAGGGTACATCGGATTGTATGGGATCTTGGTATTAATGTACAAATGCTTCTGTTGTGGATAGAATTGGATCGCTTGAGGACAAGCAATCTTTAGGGAGGAGGATTTGTAATATTCCCTTTCTTGATCTAGGCAAAGTGGATAGAATAGATCCATGGCACTTACCGTGGTATTTTCCCATGGTATTGACCCATTGTATTTATTTTTGGTATTTACCCATCAAGCCTATAAAAGGGGAGAGAAGCTAGGCATTTAGAGCATTCTAGATTATCTATTTTATTATGTTTGGGTTGAGAACCTAGCCTGGCCAATTCTATTATTGATCCCGAGATGAAAACCCCGCGATGATTTTTATGTGGTGGATCCATCCAGGATTCACAAGTGGGCTTCAGTTTCTTATATTTTTCATTGTCAAGAAGTTGTGCATGCCATTTGTAGGATTTTATGGTATGGGCATGTATTTTACTTTCAGTGAATAATAATATAAATAAATGGCTGCATTTCTTGTGTTCTGGTTCTTGATGAAAGATTGTATTAAATGAGAACACTAATATGTTTTAGATCTATCCAATTTTATTATTGTTTGGAATCTTACAAAATAGGAGTCATTATTATTTACATTTACTTTAATGTAATATTATATACATTTTTTTTACTTTAATCAATTGATTTTCATGGAGCTTACTCCTCAAGAGTCAAACAATCTAACTTTAACCTAGGATCAAGCTAAAAAACTATATATATAATTAAATTAAATCAATACACTTATTTATAAAGTTCTTTCATATTAAATTATACAACATCTCTTTCATACTAAATTTTTGAGTGCCTCTAACTTTAACATAGGCTCAAGTTAAACAAATATATATATATATATATATAATTAAACTAAATCAATACATTTATTTATCAAATTTCTTTCATATTAAATTATAAAACACCTCTCAACAAAATAATATATTTTTTTTAAATTGCTCATTAACCAATCGAATTGAACCCTATAAACTTAACTCCTCATTATCAAACTATTACCGATCAAGTTGTCCCAAAAACTAATTAAAAATAATAATATAATTATATATATTAAAAAATAATAATAATAATAACAAACCTACTTGTTATTATTTTGAATTTGAAAGTAAATTCAAATTGTTAACCATGAAAAGATATATTAATAATAAAAATAAGATATATGTATTACTAATAATTACGAGAAATATGTTTAATAATTATAAGATATATTTCAGCATATAATAACTAAATGTATTAATTGATGATGATGATGGTTAACGAGACCAATCTTTGGTCTATCGGACCTAAGGAAAAGAGTTATTTAATTTGATTTAAGATTTTATTCCTATGCTAAAAAAGCTTGGAGAGAAGCCTCCTGAGCTCACTATAATTTTGACATTTTAAAAGGCTAGGAAGGTCAGTATTGCAACAAAGATTATGAAAATGAGCTCTAATGTGGTTGTACTTGGGGCACTCTAAGAGGAAGTGATTTTCATCCTCGATGTGCATATTCTCATAGACATGGCAGATCCTTTCCATCCATGGTGTTTTAGGAACTGTCCAAGGACCTGTTTCACTATGGAGCTCATGAGAGTTCATTCTAATCTTCGCTATATTAATTTTATTCTTTAAGCTAGTTAAAATAGAGAGATACTTTTGATCTTCTAAGGTGGAGTTCATGACCTCCTTATAATACCTTAATTTTCTTTTAGCTGCTAGATCTTTCTCACACCACATTTTTTCTTTGAACTTAGAAGCAATAATTTTTTTAGTTTTATTGATGTTTTGCAATGCAACATTCTCGTCCATCTCCCAATGGTTTAACCAAGCCCTGGTGTCTTTATACCAACCTTTTTTAAGCCTTAGGTGGTTTTCGCTGGAATTTAAAGCTAGCTTAGGAAGTCTATGGTCTCCTATGCTATTTAGCTTGTGCTTGTACAATAGAAGCCTAGTCATAGTTAGGCTCTCGATAGGGAAAATACCCACTTCTATAAGGATAATAGGATAGGGTGTATTGTTTTTAATTTTAAGGTTATACATTATAAAACGCTTCTGGATTTACTCAATATTTCTCCATGATTATCTAGAGATGCTGCAACCCCAAACCTCACATCCATATAAGATAACAGGAGTGACTAAAGTTTCAAAGAGGAACTTCTTTCTATCCCACATTACAAGGTTTGTCGTTTTACAATTATTTTCAAGACCAAAATAAGCTTTCCACCCCTCATTAATCATTTTATGAATGATATAGTTCTAGTTGAACTTGTGATGAATACCAATTCCTAGGTACTTGTAAGAAGACACTTCCTCCAAGTTACTATTGTCATACATAAAATTAGTGTAAGTGTCCTTCTTGGATTTGATAATCATAACTTTTGTTTTGTCAATGTTAATAGACATACCCATGGTAGAGCGGAAATCCTTAAGAAGTCTAAGTTTCTTATAAAGATCAGATGGGCACCTTGCGAGAAGAACAATATCGTCAGCATAGAGAAGAAGGATAATGACTATCCCAACTAAAATCGTGCCAGCACATCCTGCTTCCTCTAAACAACCTTCTAGCTTGTCGATATAAATACAAAATAAGGTAGAGAATGGTTGTATAATGATATTTTCATCATATATTTATATAAATTGAATCTCTTTAAAACTAATTAAATTGGTATAAGAAAATTACACACTATATATTTAATTATAAAAGTGATTTTTTTTAGAAATTGTAAGTATTCGATATATTAATTTTAAATTTATTAAGAAATAATGATTTTTTTTTATTGATTTTAAAGTTTTAGGAAGGGAAAATAATAAATATTATATAAGAGCCTTCAAAAAAAAAAAAAAAAGTCTATTTGGTAACTTACGAACATAATTTCTGGATGTGGATGGTTCACCGCATTGATGGGGCAAACGTCCCCAGGCATGGCGCGTGGGATGGCCATATGGCCTCCCACCTGCGCATTTATCATCTCATTAACTTCGCCAACCTGTGAAGCATTTGGTTCACCTCCCTGCCTCTTTGTGTTTGATCCTGCGTGCTCCACACTCTGTTTATAATGTCTCCATTCCTCAAACCAATTTCTCACGCCCGTTCTGCTACTCGTCTTCATGCCTTGCAGACTTTTTGTTGCCCTCCCGCTTGCGCCAAGCTTAGCACTCGCATGCAGACTGGGAGGCACTGTGTTTTACTTTGTTTCCTTGAAACGCTACCTCAATTCCATTTTTCTCAGAGTTTTCTCTGCCCTAAGAGGTCTCAGTCCTCTTTAACGCACGTTACGTCTTTCTCTATTGCTAAGTATTCCCTCTGCCTGCAATTCTGCCCATTTAGCCTTCGTTTCATAGGTAAAATTCCATCCCTCAGGCACCGCATGCGTAGTCGAAGAGGAAGCAGCAGAGGCAGGGCAATCCACTCTTACTCTTCCTCCAGCCCTGAACCCTCGTCTGAAGAATTCTCTCCGGGGCATTATCCAGAAACGCGTAGTGGTCACGGAGGAGCTAGCTGCCCTGGGCTAGTGCACCCTTCCCATGTCGTGTCAGCCTCGCAGCCTCTCCATGTCGTGTCCCCCTCGCACGCTAGCCCTCAGCACCCTGTTTCCCCTATCACTCTTCACCAAACCTCGCAGAGGGCTGAGTTTTAGTTCGAATGCACTATGGACTGCCCTACAGTCACTATGCTCATCATAGTTACTCTCCGGGAGGAAGCTGCTGGTTCCACTCCCACTCAAATCCTCGCCCATCAGCCTCCTTCGGAACCAGCTAAGGCCGTAGACAAGCAGGCCATGCAGGGTAAGGATAAATATGGCTAAGCTCGGGACAAAGAGGCCATATCTTAGGACAAAGGGAAGGATGCAGCTACAACCTCTGATGACACCACCGATGAGGAGGAAAACAGCAGAGCAGGGTACCGATGCCGTATCGTGGAAGAACCCCCACCTCAGGACAATGACAAGTGACCACGTGCTCTACAAGTAGAACGTGGCACTACAGCCCAGGTTCAATGGGTTATTCTCTCTGTTTTTGTTTAATTCTCGTATGCTAAAGGAGATTAATTCTCCTATGTTAAATGCTCTTAGGCATATTTGGTTTATATGGTTTTATAAGCTACACTTCAGGCCGGTTTCCCCTGCGAGGGCAACAACATATGACTCTAAGGGACTGGTTTCCCCTTCTGTGGTAGTCCGAATACATGAATTTTTGAGCTACAAACCCAGCTTTCAGGCTTTCCCAGCTAAAGCTGTGGTAATTTTGTACTAATATGTTTATAAATATAATTAGAGTTATTTAGAAAAAAAAAACTTACGAACATGATTTGAATGAAAATTATGCTTTAAAATGGAAAATTATATTCTTCATAATGACGAAATTAATTGTTCACCGTCTCACACATATTTGCAAAAATGTGTATCTGGTTTTAATCCCTATTTTAACATAATATCAATTATCTTAAACTGTTATTATGTTAACTTTTTATTAACTTAATTAAAAATTTAAGTATTAAAAAAAAAAAATTGTTTCTTAAGTATTTAAGGTTGAAAAAGATGTTTCATGGATTTTACGCTGGGTGATGTCAGGGAAAAGAGCTTTAAGCATTTTCAAAAGAATATGAAAAAAGGGATGTATTTATGTAAATAAAAAGGATGAAGTCTATTATGAAAAATTAGAGTCAAATTATTATTATAGTTAGTGTTTTGTTATATATATAAAGTTTTCAATAGAGTAATAGATTTTTTTTTGTCAAGATTTTTTTTCTTATTAGGGAATGTTGTAGTGTCTTTAGAATGTTGTAGTGTTTATAAAATAAAATATTAGAGATAAAATAAATTTTAATATACATATTAAAATAAATTTTAATAATAATAATTCATATTCCTGACGAAAATATTTTAAAATATATAATAAATAGTTAATAAAAAAATTAACAAATATCATAATATTTTTAAAATTATATAAAATATAAATAATATATGTAAATTAAAATAATAATTTATATGGTTAATCATTATTTTTCAAAACTTCACATTTAAATTTAATTAAATAAATATATTCAATTTCAATATTATAATTTTTTTTGAAGTTATATATATATATATATATATATATATATATATTAAAAAAAATAATTAGAAATCATATGAAAGAAAAAAATCTCATATATAATTATATATTATTAAAGTTTTAATAAAATTAAAACAAAAATTATTTATCTGTTTGAAATTTATATAGATATAAATAATATTATCAAAAATGGTGTAGATCCATATTAACTATTAATTTAATAAGTTTTGGAAAGAAACATCTTGAAACATTTGATCTCTTTAAATGCTTAGTAAATCTACACTTAAATGAATCTATACTTATTTTATTTCAAACATTTTTTTTCTTGAATTTTGTGTGAAAAAAATAAATTATACATTATCATTATCATTATCATTATCATTATCAATGTGACAATATTATGTTTTTATTAACCATGACTTGCATTCTAAATCATATTAATGCTAACTAATGTGGTAAAACAGTAATAAAATATTAAATGGAAACATTTACACGCATCATGACCCATGTCATAAATATAATTAATATTATATATTCATCAAATTAAATATAAGTCAATGTGTTCTATACCTTTATAGACATGGAAATTGTAAATGTTGAGAAGACGGATGATATTCTTGTGTTTAGTTCAGTCGATATATATGGTTTGATCATCAAAATTTACTAATTATACTTAATATTTCTAATAACTAGCTATACAATTTATATTTACATGCAAAAAAATATTTTAGAGTTTTTCCAAGCTAAGAAAAGAACAAGGAACCAAAAAAATAATGGTAAAATGTGATCACACAATAAATAATATTGTAGGCATTGTTTCAAAATTTATATGTCCATATAATTTTTCCTATCACACTTGAAAAGCCAATAATAATATATATTTCATCATATCATAAACTATAAAATATATCTATATATATGAAACAATAATCCTATCAAATTAAATTAAAACTAAAACTCCGTTTATCTAATAACATCATCCATAAATAAAAAGCTCAACCCACTTAGATAAGATTTACTTGGATAAAATAAAACTTATAACTAGAATACCCTCCAACAATAATATAACATCAAATTCAAATAAAATTAAAACAAATAATATAGTTTAAGATCTAAATATATTATGAATACAATAAATAAAGACAATCTAGTTAATCGTGATCGTGCACAATTGAAATGCAATATTAAAAAAAAACTATTTTCAATATCGATAAAACAAGGTCTATATATGTCTCGATTTATTCCACACATGTCGAAAAACGCATACTCGCTTGCCTTTTTGAAACATATAGCTTCCCTACCTAGTTATATCCAAAATTGTTTTTACTAAAATTTGTTTTTTTAATTAGCTACAAATGATGATTGGTGGTTAATATTTACTGAGACTAATCTTTAGTTTATTGGACTTAAAGAAAAGAGTTTTTTAATTTGATTTAAGACTTTATTCTTATGCTCAAAAAGCTTTGGAGAGAAGCTTCCCAAGCTCATTATAATTTTGACGTCTTAAAAGGCTAGGAAGGTCAGTATTGCAACAAAGATTATGAAATTGAGCTCTAATGGGGTTGTACGGGAGGCACCTTAAGAGAAAGTGTTTTTTATCCTCAATGTCCATATTCTCACAGAGATGGCAGATCCTTTCCATTCATGGTGTTTTAGGAACTCTCCAACAACCTGTTTCACTATGGAACTCATGAAAATTTGTTCTAATCTTAGCTATATTAATTTTCTTCTATATTAATGAAACTCTCATATAAAACTTTTTTTTTATATGCATCTTTATTTTGACTTTTTCATTAAGGGAAACAATTGTGGAGCCTTTGGAAACAACAACAAAGGTTGGGTGATGGTCATGACTGAATAATTGAGGCGAAGTCAAATTCTATGAGGTTAAAATTTTATTTTGTATTTATATTTTATGAAGTACAATTTGTGGAGGATTTTGAAGTGTAAGGGTTTTGGAAATGGGTAGGACCGACTAATCTGGGAAAATACAAACTACAATGGATCCAAGATAATTGCAAGTTCACGTAAAGCTAAGGAATTGCATGAAGGAGAAAGGAATTGCATGAAGGAGATAATGATAAGAAAATGAAGGAGATAATGATAAGAAAATGTGATATGATAAGAGATATGGTTAATTTCAACTTGCTTGGTTGGGATTAACCCTTTTAATTCTATCAGTTTGCAGACTATTATATTAAATGAAGGAGTTGTAGTTGCAGTGTAAGTCCTGATACAAATGATTGCATGTTCTATTTATTGAATATATTGATATGGATGTATAAATCAAGGCTAGAAATTTCATACATTGAAAACTGCAATGTTGAATTTTATTTATGAACACTCCCCTAATATTAAATAATCACATCCACTAATGCTCCTCACTTTCCCTCACTTGTAAAATATTTCAAACTTTAAATAGAAAACTAACCTATAACTTGAATAATTAATTCAAACTTTTACTATTTTCAATATCCTCCTAAAATCACTGCCATGAATAAACAAAATCCTTCTTCATTATTTGGAAAAGAATTTTATATATTTATTTGAGAATCACAAGCATGCATTTATGTTTATTAAGAATTTAGATGAAATTATTCATAATATTGTCGGAGAAAATCCAAAATAAAGACAGAAACATCATCATTATTTTTATTTTGTTCAAGTATTGATTATTACATTATTTGCAACTTTTAGTGCATATCATTATTAGTTGGATGACATGTTCTTGGCATCTTCTTAACATCCAACCAAAGAAGTATGCATTGTTCCTCTCTGGTTTTTCAAAAGTCGGATTCATGTTGTGGATATTTTCAGTTTTAGTGAGTTATATAATCATAACATGATTCTAACTTCTATATTTGTAACTTCTATGTTTTTAAAGGTAATTTTATGTTTATAAATCTAGTAATATAGAGTTTTTCTATTAAGTGAAGTTATTTTTTATATAGGTGAATTTATTATTTAAATGTTACTTATCATTGTGTTGATGTTTATTTATTAAGAATTATATTTGTATAAATATATGTATTATTTAAGTATTTGAATAAGTTGTAAATGGATATATCAAGTAGAAACTATGGATATTAGAATATAAATAGGTGTATATAGTGTAATTATATGGGTTATAGTAAAGAAAGAAATTAAAAATTATAGAAAATAATTTCAATCTTATTTTTTATTTTTTTTAAGAAAATGAATTGTACCTAACATTATGCACTCAATTTAGTTCAAATTTTATTTTCTTATATTCATGGATGAATTCATATTACATGTTTCATTATTTAGAAATTCCTTACATGTATAGTAGTTATCAATTGCCATCCCAAAAAATAGGTATTTGATTTAGATAATCCATTTCAATAATTTGAATTATTTAACTTATATACTAATTGAATAAGAAAAATTGTAAACATCTATACATTATAAAAAAATTTAGGGCTACCTCACACCACTAATAATTTAAAACCATGGATGGCTACCATTTCACTTTGATTTGATTCACTTGTATGTTCTATGTAGTCACATATATGTTGTTGTGTGTCATATTATTTGGGGGTTTAATTCTTATAATTTGTATTGATACAACAATCTTATTATTGCAATCCTAAATAATGAAATAAAGAAGTATGTTTTTTTACTTTCCATATTTTCATTTTTCATGACTAGTAGCAACACACAATGATACAAATATTTTTGGAATTGTTATGAGAGTTAATTCATTGTATGCAATAAAAGTTAGTTAGAAAAAATGTTGGAAACCCAATCTTATGGATTGTGGAAAATTGTAATATTTACTTGAGGAATAAAATGAAGAGTCTGAAGTAAAAATGAATATTCATCAAGAGTCCAAGAGGCCTCTTGCAAGATGAATCCAAAGGTCATAAGATCATGTATTTAAGTGTGTCATATTAATGAAATATGCATCTCATGTTTAACTCTCAATTTATGCATTTTAACAATGGTATCCTAGCCATGGGTATGTGCAATCCCTTGGACATGGGTTTGTGGTCTTCCTTGATCTGGTTGTCATAAGTGTCTTTGGCTTTGAGTGTGCCAATATATTCCCGCATGCCCTACATAAAATACTCATCACTACCCTATTCCATTCCCAACATGACCTCACCCCCAATCCTTGTCATGGCCTCAACCACATCCGCATTGCCCCACATCCTTTGGTTTCCATATCTCTTCAACTGCATGAAGCTATAGAAAATCCCTGTAAGATTTTCAATTATATACTACATTATGTACGCCTTTGATTTTGAGATATTCTGGAAAATACTGATGTTAAATTGTTAGGTGAACTAGTATTTTCAAGGATGAGTTTGAAACCAATCAATAGTTTTATTGTCATTTTATGTAGTTGTAGAATTACATGCATAGAGATATCATTTAGTACACATTTGTTTACAGCATAGGAAATGTAAACTATTAAACTATTGGTTACATTCAATCAATGCCAAGAGCAGTTAATATAGGATCGTAGTAGCCATAACATTGCCTTGATGATTCTATTATCATTAATGTGTCACCATTCTACGAATCAATTGTTTTTGAAAGAGACAATTGGAAATGTGGAAATCATATTTCTAAAGTTACATTAAAGATAAATATATTCCCACAAAGGAATATCGTTCTCATGAATAGATATTGAATTGGATGAAGGTGGCACTGAGTGAAGGGGTAGAAAAATGGCGCTTTAAATTAACAAAAATAAATCAGGTTTTATTTTCATTATTTGTTGCATGAGAGACTTGTAAAAGAATAAATAAATTTCCTTTTCCTTGTGTGTTGTGTGACGGATCTTGCCAGGATGGAATTTGTGATCACTTACACTACTCACTCCTTCCTCATTGAGGTGACATTCAGTTATGTGTTCAATGTTTAGTTTGTGTTTTACCATCATCAATAATTATATTAGAATCTTTTATATTTGTATCTAATGAAATATAGAGATTATTATGGGTTCTGGGTTTCTTCAGTTTTTTTACCTCTTGCATCAATTTCTGAGCGTTTCTTTGTGCCTTCCCCCTGCACGGCGCTTAGGCAGGGCCGCGAGGCGCATTGCTAGCGCGGCGCCTACAGGTCTGGCTTTTCCATACTCTGTATCACTGAGCAGCTTTAGCCTCTTCCCCGCACCTGGCGCTAGGTGCAGTATCGCGAGGCGTATCAAGAAGCGCGGGCGCCCTCCGGCGTGCTCGCATCCCGCATTCTTTCACGGCAGACAAGCCACACACAGTCTCTAACCAGGCGCTTGAGGCGAGGTTTTCTTTGGTCAGCTTTTTCTTTAGTCTACTTCGGCTATGCTTGTATGAGTGATTTTGTGTATGACCCTTTCACTTCTGTGGCTCCTCTTGACTCCCTTCGAGGGGGGTCATGCCTAAACAAAGACTTTCGCTTTGGCTAATGATTTAGCGCTAACATCTTATAGTTGGCTGCAGCTTATGGCTCTTTGTGAGGTCATTCTGGCCCCCGCTGCGGAACGCCTCTGCGTGAGCTGGGATCATTGGGAATTCATCGCGGTACTCCAAAACCGTTCAATGCTGGATAGAGAAAACTGACGGGCCAAAGCCGCAAAATTTCCACGCTTCGTGGGGAAATGTCACTGCTACATTTCCATTCGGGAAGCAGAGCCTGCAAGTGATTTTAATTTCTTAAATGGCCCTATTTCTGTGGATTCCATAGGGTCAGATTGGAAGAAAAAATGACTCATGTGCTACCTAAGTTGATGTCCTATTAATCGGCCTGTTTCGCTTTCGATTTCC
This sequence comes from Pinus albicaulis, assembly GCA_034641835.2. Taxonomy (NCBI): domain Eukaryota; kingdom Viridiplantae; phylum Streptophyta; class Pinopsida; order Pinales; family Pinaceae; genus Pinus; species Pinus albicaulis. Next base: position 14,395 of record JAXQQM020083191.1, read on the forward strand.
GCTTCAATGCGATACCCGCTATGCTACTGTAGAAGGAAAAAAAGTACATCGATAGGAGCGAGCCTAAGGACAATATGCAAGCTTGTGCACGAATATGTGTGGAAGTTGATCTTGGCAAGGGTCTCCCAGAGGCAATCAAGCTGAAGGTGGATGATTGGACTCACATTCAGCAACTGGACTACGAAAAAATCCCATTTAAGTGCAAGGTATGTCACGAGTACGGTCATTTTGCTAATCGATGCGTAAAATGCACGAAGGAGTGTTATTAGCCCAGAAAGAATAAAAGTCACTAAAAGCAGGTTATACGCTCCCCTAGCTAAGTTTCACTCTAAATTTTGCTTCTTCTAAACCTAATCCTAATTCTACATCTCTTGCACTTTCCCGCCTCCTCCTAAGAAACTCTCAGAGTCTTCTAAACCTCTTCCATTTCTCTAATGCGACTCATCATCCTTCCATCATAGGACAATTTCTTGTTTCGCTCTCGCAACCCTTCACACATTTCCATGACCCCCTTACTAGTTAGAACAACCAAGTTTTCTTAGAATATAAATAATTGAGCACTTCCAACAGAAACAAGGTCCAGAAAGATCACCCAAACAAAATAAGAGAGAAGAAAATGCCCAAAACTGATTTCCATGGGTACCAATCCGGCTAAACCACATTTTGGGGGCAAACAGCATAGGTGGCAATACAAAATTTGGGGAGGGCGAAAAACTTCGGGGACTCCTCACTGAGGCTGAGAAAGCTCCATTCCGGAATATATGATTAGGCAACTTCCACCAATAGCCTTGAATGATTTGATAATTTGAAAACCAGTGAAGTTACGCTTCAAAGGGCAAAAAGCAAGATATGAAGAAATGAGAGGGATAATTGATCGCCACAATATAAGATTGTACATTTGTGATTTCTAGGGAGCCTGTGGGGGACTCGCCACACCCTCTTGGAGCTTAATCGCCTGGAAGCAACCAATCGAATACACCAATGTAAGCCCTTGATCAAAGTACGAGAATGGTAGTCGAGCAAAAAAAAAAAAACCAAAAAATCATTATCTATAAATGCTTATGTAATTTAAATCTACTATGGACAAAACACAATGTTGGACTTCTCTCCAAACTGACATTGACAATGAAGAAAGCAGCAACATCATCCTTGGAGGAGATCTCAATCTCATACTCCACGCTAATCAAAAGAAAGGGGGTTGCTTTTCTCTTGATCCCTGCAGATCGCAGCTGGAGTCCATTATGCAGGACCACGATCTCATCGACGTTGCTCCCGAAAATAGAAGGTACACATGGAATAATCGCAGATTGGGCAAGGCAAACATTATGGAGAGGCTCGACAGGTTTCTGGTTAATATCTCACTCCTCTCCTCTTTTTCCACGGCATACTCTGTTATCCTTCCATACGCTGCTTCAGATCACTATCCCACTACGCTAACGCTGGAAACCCACATCTCACTAGGCCCCATTCCTTTTAAGTACAGCCCGCTGTGGAATAATTTTCCTATTTTTGATCAGTTGGTGAAACAAACATGGTGCCAGCACATTGAGGGATCGCCGGGATTTATTTGGGAAAGAAAATTGAAAAGGAAAAAAAGCGCCTTAAAAGATTGGGCCCGGAACCACTACAAGGAGCCAGAGAAAGTTAAAATTGAGATCAAAAACAATCTGGAACAGGTCCATCATACCATATAAGAACAAGGTCTGTCCCTAGACTCCAAATCCAGAGAATGCGATCTTTACTTTCAGCTCTACCGTGCCAACCGTATGGAGGAGTAGAAATGGAGAATTAAATCCCGTCAGCTGTGGCTGCAAGGAGGGGACAAAAACTTCACTTTTTTCCAAAAGCAGACCACAGCTAGAAAAATCAGAAACACTATCACTTCCATCATTGATGATGAAGGCCAACTTCAAACCTCTCAAGAAGCTATAAAAAAGGCAGCCTAAAATCATTACAGCACGCTCTTAACTGAAACCAAAGAAGCTGAAGACTACTCAAATCTGCTTCAATTTCTTCCCACAGAAATTAGTGCAGAAATTAATGCAGAGCTTACCAATAATTTTGAAGAAGATGAAATTCAAAGAGCCATCTGGGCTCTTCAGCCAAACAAGGCCCCTGGCCCTGATGGCTTCCCCATCAGTTTTTATAGAACCCACTGGGGGACCATTAAAAAATACTTTATCAAGATGATAAAATGGGTTCAACGCAAGAATAAAATTGGAGGCTTCACCAATGCCACTCATCTCGCCCTTCTCCCTAAAGAAAATCGTCCCTCAACCTTTTCTCGCTTTCGACCCATTTCCCTTTGTAATTCCTCATACAAAATCTTGTCAAAAATCATAGCCACTCGCCTTAAACCTATTCTTCCCTCCCTCATCTCTGAGAACCAAGGAGGTTTCCTAGCCAACAGACAAATCTCTGATTCTATTCTGCTTGTGCAAGAGGCTATACATTCCAGCCAAGTCCGAAAATAAAAAGGGTTCATTCTTAAACTGGACTTAGCCAATTCTTTCGATCGGGTAAGACACTCCTTCCTCCTTGTTGTTCTTAAGAAAATGGGATTTGCCCTATCCTTCATTGATTTAGTCCTTGCTTGCATCTCTGGTCCTTGGATTTCCCCCCTTATCAATGGCAGGCCAGGGCCTTCCTTCCAATATTCTCGAGGCTTACGTCAAGGTTGCCCCCTTTCCCCCTACCTTTTCATCTTGATGGCTAAATCCTTCAGCAGGGCCCTTGATCACAAACGCCGCACCGGTCTCATCACTAGCATTAAATTTGGGAATGGTGTCAAAAACATAAACCATTCCCAGTTCGCTGATGATACCCTGTTAATGGGAGGTGCCTCCAACATTATAGCTCGCGTTTCAAAACACTCTTAGACAGATTTATGAGTTACTCTGGAGGCTTGATCAATCATCTAAAGAGATGCATTTATGGTTGGAACGCAAGTGCTCAAACTCTTTAGAGCATTGCAATCATCTTCGGGGTTCCCTGTAAATTAGATTGGGGGCACTTCTCTTATCTAGGTATGCCAGTAAGTGTGGGCTCTTTGAAAGCTAAAGTCTGGGACACCATTATTGAAAAAATGAAAAGGAAAGTGCAGCAATGGGGTTCTTTCTGGCTTAACCCAGCAGGGCGCCTTATTCTCTTGAAATATGGTCTATCTTCACTGCCCTTATATCAATTCACTCTGCTGCGTGCTCCAGCTAGTTTTCATCACAAAGTGGAATCCATCCTCCGTCACTTTCTCTGGCAAGGGGGAAAGACTGAAAGAAATAAATACAATCTTATAAATTGGAAACAGGTCATCCAATCTTATGAATATGGTGGTCTGGGGATCAGGTCTCCTAAGCTTCTTAATCAGGTCTTCGGTGGAAAGATAGTTTGGAGGCTCATCACCGGAGACTCTGCTTGGTGGAAGAAAGTGCTGGAAGTAAAATATTTAAACACTTCGAGGAAGCTTCTATTAGACCATGACATACCCATCAGAGCTTGCACCAAAATCTGGGGGCTATGCAAAAAATTTATTCCCATTCTTGCTGCTAATGTTTCCAAAGTCCCCAAGGGGGGCAACAACATCAGATTAGGAGCAAACAAAATAATGGGCAATCAACCAATTAACAATTGGCCCGGAACCCAGTAGATTCTTTCTTATCTAACCAATAAAGGCATTCACAACCTTGCTCAAATATCCAAATGGGATATTCATACTCACCTTTGGACAGGATGGCAATTCCCTGACATTCCTGATGAGCTTCGAACCAGTCTGGACAATCTGAAGGTTTATCTCCATGGTATCGCACCCACCAAACAAAATAATGAGGATTTCCTCTGCTGGGACCCTACAGGTGCTAGCTACACAGTCAAGGCCGCTTACCAACATATCAGCAACAGAGATCTTCAGATGCCCAAATGGTCACATTGTAAGACTGTCTAGAAGTCAGAGACCCTTCCCAAAATTAAATTCTTTACTTGGATTCTCTTAAAAGGGAGAGTGCTAACTTCAGACAACCTCCAAAAACGAGGTTTTTCAGGTCCTTCACGCTGCCCAAAATATTCTGCAGCAGAGGAGACTGTACAACACCTCTTCATAAGTTGTTCCTATGCCACTGCATGTTAGAAAGAAGCCTTCCAGCAGGATCACCTTCCCTGGGGTTCACAGAGTACCGTCGCTGATCTCTTACACTCATGGAAGTCGAATTACCCTTGGCAGCACAAGAAGAATCATGTGGCACGAAGAGTCTGGAACGCCCTTCCCTACACCATGTTGTGGCGTATTTGGCTAGCTCGCAACCAAACAATCTTCCATGATAAGAAAATCGAAAGTAGAAGGCTGCATAACAAGGCAAAAGGTCTCGCAATGGAAGCTGTAGCGGTCAGCTGCCAGCAAAACATTGACACGATCGGGCTCCTCGTCGAAGAGCGAAATTTCATTGGAGGTATGCTCGACCAGAGAAACAGAAATCTTTGCTGTGGGCATCATAGGAAAGGAACCAGCAGCATTCAAACTCCTAACAGCAGTTGGAAAATCAGAATGACGGACAAGGAGTTCGCACTCTGGTTAAAAAGTTGCAACTCTTACTATTTATTTTTTGATGGAGCTTCCAAGTCAAATCCTGGTAAGGACGGGGTGGGCGGTATCATCTGTAACACCAGAGGAGACATCGTCCTTGCCTATGAATGGGGATTAGGTTCCACTTCCAACAATAAAGCTGAGGCCCTCGCCTTGTATCAAGGCCTCATTCAACTCCAAACTCTGGACATTCGCACAGCTACAGTTATTGGAGATTCGGCAATCATCATCAGCTTAATGGTTCATAAGCGAACTGCAACCAATCTTCCACTCCAACAAATTTTAAATCGATGCCAAGATCTCGCCCAGCAAATGCAGAAAGTTAGTTTCATTCACGTCCTACGTTCCCTCAACAAGGAAGCCGACGCTTGTGAAAACATAGCATGCCTCAAACCATTGGGCAATCTCAGCAGAAATGCCATAGAATCATTTTGTTTTCTGCCATGATTTGGAATGCTTCAGGTCTTTTTTCCTGCAGAGGTAGAAGTAGTCACCATTTCCAAAATTTTGATGGCAGCCAGAATTCCTCTTGGGGCAGCAACGAGTTCGGTCCCAGCACAGTATATCTAGGATTAGCAGGGCTTGAAGGCGACCTTTCTGAATACATCATAGTTTAAGAATGTTTTACAAATGTAGTTTTTTGCTGTCCCAATTTGTTAGAATCTATACTAGATCAGTCCTCCCTATAGTCAAGCATTTTCGGAGCGCTCTGGATCCTGGGTTCGCTCAGGTCCCGCCCCTCCTCTTTTCTCTTGTTTATGGCTCTGTAACACTGGAGCTTTGACTCCCATTTTCTTCTTTTTATATACAAAACAACACCCGATTATGTCAAAAAAAATAAAAAA
>JAXQQM020090166.1:0-36925 GCA_034641835.2 Pinus albicaulis
GTTTGCTTGCAACTTCTCACCTTTGAACCTATTTGCATATAGATCTTTCCGCCTCAGACAGCAACTATGTTCAACCATCCGAGAAAACCAAACAAAACCCTTGGCCTTCATAACTAGCCTAATATCATCACCCCAAACTTCAAAGAAAATATCCATCTTTGTACATATTGGAGAGATCCCTCTCCGGATTCAGGAGGGCTAGATCCTAGAATCCCAAAGTTGGTTGAAATGATGTTAACTCTGTGATCGGACTTTTCCAATATTGCTTGTTACAGAGACCTAACATTTCTGGCGACTCCACTGGGGATACTTTAACTCAAAATCTCTGGTTCCATGACAATTGTTCTATTTTGCAGCTGAGCCACCAGGAACTAACATTTCTGGCGACTCCGCTGGGGACAATGACTTGAGCTTTCATCTTTTTCCCCTTTATTTTCATATAACATTTTGAGAGTCAAAAGCAGCCTTTTCAAGCACTACCAAGGAATGGTAATCAAGATGAAGATCAATTGAATCAGTGACAAACTAGGTCAATCCTAGGATTCTTTTAAGTTTTTATCTAACCTTGGAAAATCAGCTAGCTTAGCCACAAGGATAGACTGTCTTTGTTTCATAACCGTAGCTAAGTTTTGAGGCAAAGTTAGGACATTATTTTAAACCACAAATATAAACAATTCAGAAAATACCAAAAAACATTTCAGATTGGTAGTAAAACACTAGTTTTGATATCTTGTATACGTCTTTGATGTGTTTTACCCTATACTCTTAGACAGAGTCTGGAAAGGGCCAGGTAGCCTCCGGATCTCATCCTCTTTTGGAGGTGACATATCTGGTGAATGCCCTTCCAGTCAATCTCTGGTTAGAGTTTGTTGTGTTTTGAGATATCCTTGAAAAGGAATGTTTCACAAACACTGTGGTGGACAGTGTACTCTGTTGAAAACACTCTGAACTTTCCACCTGGCGACTCCACAATCCTGAATAGACCTTAAGACTCCACTGGGAAGAACCCTTATCATTATAAAATCATTCAAACTCAGTTAGAGTTCTGTGGGATTGAAAAATTGTAAAAACAGATTGGTTAACCTCCTAAAGATTGTCATATCTGGTTGAACTTTTCTTGTTTACTTGGGTCTAAAAAACTTAGCATAGTGGCTCCTAAAAAGATTCATAATAGAGCCCATCCTGACCCAGATCCTCCTAAAATAGTTGATAACCCAGAAAGAATCCTTAGGAAGTCTCCTAAGATACAATTTTCAGCTATTTTCAGACCACCCCTAAGAGATAATTCAGTCCCTGAAAACCTTTCAGCTCTTCACGAATCACAAATTGACTTATTGAACCCATTCAGAACTAGGTCATTTGGTGATTTAGATCAGTTAGATTCTGAGCCTTCACTTTCATCTCCCGAAACAAGTGAAACCCTTGGGAATAGAGAATCAACACCTCCTGATTTACATTTCTTACATAATCTAGGTGTCTCTCATCCGAGATCAACTCAGAGATCTACTGCTGTTCCATCCACTTCTGTTCATCTTTCATCCACTGTTCAAACCACTCCACTTCAACCCACACCTCCTCTTGTAAATCCACCCCCACCACATATCATGGCAGCATGGTATGCTCCCTTAGTCCTTCCTGTACCATTAGTCAATCTTCCACAGGACTATCAGTCCAAAATTCCATTATATGATGCTAGTAATACTATAACAGCATCTCAACATGTGGACAAGATGAATGACTACTTTGACAAAAATGAAATTTATAATGAGTCTGTCAAAATCAGACTGTTTGCTCAAAGTTTGGGGGGAGAAGTGAGAAAATGGTTTAAAGGTTTAACCCCCCATAGTATTAACGATCTCCAAGCCTTCCATCAAACATTCTTAAACAAGTGGGAAGTGAGAAAGAATCCTCTCCAAGTCCTTGCCGACTATAACAACCTCCATAGGAATCCGGGGGAAAGTGTACAAGCTTATTGTACCAGATTTAACAGTGTGTATAATGCACTTTCCCCTGAACTAAAACCTCCTCAGGGCTCAGCTTTAAACAAATTTCCTGAAGGGTTTGATCCAGACATGACATATTCACTCAGAGAAAGAGTTTTTGCAACCCTCGAAGATATGTAAAGAGGTGCTCTTCATGTGGAAGTTAACCTCATGGAGAAGAGAGCAAGGATGAAAGCTAAAAAGAGAGTATCTTTTAGAGAGGAATCCACCCCTTCCACTTCAAGCTCAAAGATGGAAAGAATGATGGAAGAAATGATGAAGAAAATGAGCATTCTAGAGAGAGCGCAAGCAAGTTTAAATCAAAACGCTCCTCAAAACAGAAACCAAAACCAGAATCAGAATCTTAGAAGGAATCAGCCTCCAAACAGACCCAGGGAAGATGATCAGCAGGTCATTCCTCCCTTTCATCAGAACTTTTTAAGTGAGGTTGAACAAACAGATCAAATAACAGAGGAGGATGATATAAACTTATTTGGGGTAGATGATGATGAATTTGAGGTTCATTATGACGAAAAACAAGGTCTTTATACGCCTTGCAATGACAGAAGAGATGATAATCAGAATTACTATCAAAATATGGAAAGCGCTGTCATAGAGCCTCTAAGGGAATATGAACTCAGAAGTAGATCTAATCAACAAATCCTCAACAATAAAACCTCTGACAAACCTTCTCAAAACAGCACTGCAACCAAGTCTAAAACAATCAAACAAAAGGACAAAACGGTGGCTGTTGATTCTGGTAATGGTAAAGAGAAAGACACTCAAAATATTGAAAAACAGAGTGAAAACATTAGTAGTACTAGCACCTCAGTTAGTACTCCTGCAAAAGTAACTTTTTCAACTGTAGATAAACCAAACCAGCAAGCTGTTTTTGGTGATAAAGTGGCAGTAAACAAGGCTGAAGTCAATGTTCTGAAGAATCAAAACCTTTTCAGCCTGGAACAAGAAATCTCAAAGATCAAAATCTCTGTTCCTTTGACTGAGTTAGCTGCCCAACATGTATATAGGTCCAAAATTTTGAAGGCTTTGAACTTAGAAAATAATGAAGATACCCTCAATCTTAATGATGACCAACCAGAGCTTATTTTTGGTCCCGAGATTGAAGGAAAGTTCCAAGAGGGTCCTATCCCTCCCTTTTATGTAAGCTTAAACATCCATGACAAAATTCTGCACAATGCTATGCATGACTCAGGCGCTTCCCATAATTTAATGCCAAAAGCTGTAATGGAAAGCCTGGGTCTTGAAATTACCAGACCTTACAAAGACTTGTACTCCTTTGACTCAAGCAGAGTTAAATGTTTAGGGTTGATAAAAGATCTCTGTGTTAACTTAGCCCAGATCCCAGCCAAATGTTTAGTCATGGATGTTGTTGTGGCTGATGTCCCCCCAAAGTATGGAATGCTTTTATCACGATCTTGGGGGGCTAAGTTACAGGGGACCATGCAAATGGACATGACCTATGCGACTATCCCTGTTTTTAATCAGACTAGAAGACTTTACAGGGAATCTCACATGCAGTACACAGTGACAAGTCAAGATAGGCCTCAAAACTCCCCTCTCTATGCTATAAATACGAGCCTTGATTCTTTCATCATGTTCAATGATGAAACGTAATATTGGTGACACATCTTTTCAATAGAATGAATAACAAGTTGAGGGGAGAAGAACACAACTAAGGAGATGCCTATGAGTGCCTATTGTGTCTCAAGACCTCAAGAAATTAAACACAGTTCCAACCATGTTATCAATCCCTTAGACTTAAAACTTGATAGTCAAGGAGATTTGCCAACCCGATAGAAAAACTCTTGACACCCCACTCCATTTGTTTTGGTGTATGACCCATCAAAATACATAGTCCGTAGATAAATATTTTCAATTTGGTGAATGGGACTTTATCATTTGGATTCATCAAGTTTTCATCTAAGTTGAGGACCGTCTCCACAGCTGGTAGATATAAACCTTCAGACTATCAAACTTAGAAACCAAACAGAATTAAGTGCAAAATCTGAAACAGAGGAATTGGAAACTCTGCATTCTAAGGATGACAGTTTGCCCAAAGGTTTGGCCCCTCTAGAAGAACTGTTTGATTTTGATGATGTGGCCAAAAGACCTAAACTGGAACCTGTAGAAACTGAAGTAGAGGAATGTAATATAGGCAGTGAGGAAAAACCGAAAATGATCAAGCTGTCCAAAACTTTGCCAGCTCCCATTAAACTCAAATACTTAGAGCTGTTCAAAGAATTTTCTGATGTTTTTGCGTGGAGTTATGAAGATCTCAAATCCTATGACACTGAAATAATACAGCACAAAATCCCTCTTAAAGAAAACCAGAAACCATTCAAACAAAAACTGCGCAAAATCAACCCTGTCCAGTTGCCATTGGTTAAGAAGGAAATCATGAAGATGCACGATGCTGGTATTATTGTCCCTATTAGATATTCTGAGTGGGTATCTAATCTGGTTTCTGTTAGGAAGAAGACTGGAGAAATCAGGCTTTGTATCGACTTCAGAATTTTAAACAAAGCTTCATTAAAAGACAACTACCCTTTACCCAAAATGGATCATATTTCGCAAAGGGTGGTGGGGTCTAAAAGAATTTCTTGTCGATGGCTATTCAGTATAACTAGTCTTAGTCCACCCCCGATGATCAATTAAAGACAAACTTTTATTACAATCTTGGGCACTTTTATGTGAAAATGCCTTTTGGTTTAATGAATGCCGGAGCAACCTTTCAGAGAGCCATGGACATAGCATTCTCGGAAGAATTAGGCTTCTTCATCATTATCTATCTTGATGATGTAACTGTGTTTTCAAAAACAGATGAAGAACACTTAGAACATTTGAGGAAAGTTTTCGAGAAGTGCAGAAAGTTTGGGATATCTTTGAACCCTAAGAAGACTTTATTTGGTCTCCAAGAAGGTAAACTTCTTGGGCACATCATTTCAGAAGAGGGCATAAAGATTGATCCCATGAGGATTGAGGCCATATTGCAAATCTCTCATCCTCGAAACATCAAAGAGTTGCAATCTTTCATTGGGAAGATAAACTTTTTGAGAAGGTTCATCCCCAACTTGGCTGAGCTCCTTAGGAATATCACAAACATGTTGAAAAAGGAGCAAGGGTTAAAATGGACCTCAGAAGCAAAGACATCCTTTGAGCTGGTGAAACAAGCGTTAACCAAGACACCGGTTCTCATAAGTCCTGATTTTTCAAAGGATTTTTATATCTTCTCATTTGCATCAGAACATACCATAGCTGCTGTCCTTTTATAGAAAAATCCACAAGGACAAGAGCAGCCCATTGCATTCTTTAGCAAGGCATTGAGGGATGCCCCTTTGAGGTATAACATTATGGAAAAACAGGCTTTTGCTTTGGTAAAAGCTTTAAAAGACTTCAGGGTATACATCCTTCACTCACATATCATTGCCTTTGTCCCAAATTCGGTTGTAAAAGACATTCTAACCCAGGATCCAGATGGTAAGAGAGGTAAGTGGATTGCTGTTATTCTTGAATATGATTTAGAAATAAAACCCACTAAGCTCATCAAAGGCCAGGGTCTAGCTAAATTAATGGCTGAATCAAATTGTGAACTTCTTGATATTAATATGATCAATGTTTTGGATAACCAAGAAGAGTTCTCAACTCCCATTGTTGAAGATCATTTTGCGAATTCTCCTTGGTATACTGATATTGTTTATGTTTTGCTTAATCCGAATACACCTCCTGGTTTATCCAAAACAAAGGCAAGGTTTCTAAAGTTAAAAGCTGTAAACTATTGCATTATTGATAAATGTCTTTATTGGAAAAATGCAAGTGGTATATTGCTTAAATTCTTCCCTGAGTTTGATGCAGAAAAGATTAAGCAGGAATTCCATGAAGGAGAGTGTGGAGGCCATTTGTACTGGAAGTCAACAGCCAACAAAATTTTGAGGGTTGGTTTCTATTGGCCCACTCTTTTTCCTGATGTACACAAAATGACTACTACTTTCCATAAATGCCAATTGTTCGAGGGCAAGAGAAAGTTATTACCCCTTCCTCTGCATCCAATTACTGTTGAAGCACCTTTTCAACAGTGGGGACTTGACTTCATAGGAGAAATCCATCCACCATCCTCTGCCCAGCACAGGTGGATTCTTACCGCCACAGACTATTTCACTAAGTGGATAGAAGCCATTCCTTGTAGGCAGGCCAATGATTCGGTTATCATTAAATTCATAGAAACCAATATCCTTTCCAGATTTGGCTGTCCTACCAAGATCATCACAGATAATGCAGCAGCATTTGGGTCAAAGAAAATGGTGGATTTCTGTCACAAATACCAGATAACATTGGGGCACTCAACAGCCTATTACCCTCAAGTTAATGGACTTGCAGAGTGTTCCAACAAAACCTTAGTGAGCATAATAAAGAAACTGTTGGAGGACAACAAGAAGTCTTGGCACACGAAGCTGATCCATGCACTTTGGGCTGACAGATTAACATTGAAGAAATCCATTGGTATGTCACCCTTCCAGCTTGTGTATGGTACAAATGAAATTTTTCCTAACAGCCTTGGTGTACCAGTTATGAAGTTAATTCAGGAGTTGCAGACTGAAGAAGATGACATAATCAGAAGAATAAATCAGACCATTCATCTTCAGCAAACCAGGGAGGAAGTGTACAACAAAGCATTGCATAAGCAAGACAATATCAAGAAGATATTTGACAGAAGAACAAAGGCCAGCAATTTCAAGATTGGGGACAAAGTTTTAAAGTGGGACTCAAAAAGGGAAGATAAGGGAAAGCATGGTAAATTTGACAATATATGGCTTGGCCCTTACTCTATCCATTCAGTCGCTGGAAACAATGCATTCTTCTTACAAGAGCTGAATGAAACAGAATTGTTTGGGGGTCCTGTCAATGGCAGGATGCTTAAGCATTACCTTTCTTAAACCATTCTATGTTTCGAAGCCTTTTTACCTTTTTTCCATTGTAAATACTTCATCCATCATTGCATTCAAAATTATGAAAAATCAAAAAATACAAAAACAAAGAAAGAAAGAAAAGAGGGCAGAAATGAAAACAAGAAAGGCAAGGCCCCATGCCAAAAAGAGAAGTAAATCTGAAAGTGTGCAAGCTTAAATGCCACTCCTGCAAAACACACTTCTAGTTAGTCAAACAGCCTAATCTTGACTAATTAGTTTTAAATTTTCTGCTGATAGGGTAGTGAATTTGATTTGCCAAACTGTTTAATCTTGGCTTATCAGTAGATAGATTAGGATAGAAATGAAGGTTCAAACAAACTCAAAATCTGAACCAAATTTCCCAAGAGAAAGATGACTCAAAACTGTTTTATTTTTCTGAGTCATAAAAGAGAAGACCTGGTTCTAATTTGCTCAAAACTTGAACCAGAAGAAAGGAAAAGATAGCTCATAGAAAAGAAAAAACAGAGCTATGAAAAGAGAGAAGGCCATAATAAAAAGCGTTCAGATCTTAAGCCTTCAATTTTTGATGTTCAATTTCTGCAAATAATAATCTATGTGCAGCTTGTTCTTATGCCATAGATCATAGCAAGTCAAACAGCTCAATCTTGACTTGACTATTTTTAAATTTATGTTGTAGAATTTAGAGAATGAAAGTTTGTTGGACTGTTTAATCCCAACAGACAGTAGACTAGGTAGAGAAATATCTGAGCTCAACTGTTTAATCTGAGTTCAGGGAGAAATAAGGAGTAGAAATAGATTAGATTTCCTGCTTTCAAAAGAATAAAATGTTGTGTAAAGAGTTTGTCAATCCAAGTGCACTCTAATGAAGAAAAAATGTTAGATCAGTAGGATTGGGGTAGGTAGAAGTTGTATTGATGAAATTCATTTTTCTTTCATGACTGATATTTTTTTTCAAAGAAAAGCAAGAGCAAGCAATGGGTCAGGCACTAGTCAGCATCCCAGAGAAATCAAGTCTGAATTCTTGATGCCTTCAAGAAGGCACCATCCCCAAGTGGAGCCACTGTTAGCCACCTATATTTTTCAATTATATCAGCTGGTGGCTAAATTTTCTTTGCAGCCTTCAAGAAACAAATTCAGGCCTAAAATTGTTGATACTTGAAGTCTGTTGGTAAGATTCTAAACTACTGGTTGGTCCTACATACTCTTCCTACTCTCTGCCTCTGATATTCCATGAAGATCCTAGTCAAATATTGCTGCATCCCTCTCCCCTTCTTCCATCTTTCCTTCATTTCTTCAAGTCTCCTTTCATCCATAAAAACCCCACCAAACCCTGTTATATTCCTTACCTCTCCAATAATCTCATTTCCTAAGGTTAAAAACCCACTTTTTGACCTATCGGAACCTTTCTCCTTTTGCAAAAATCAGTTAAAAACCATAGAAAAACATACGTTTCTATGCGTTAGGTGTTAGCCCCTCAGGCTAAGCCCCTTTCCGTTTCTTCCTCCATATGCCCCGACGCCAGAACCATGTGCTAAATCCGACAGACGCTTAACTCTTGAAACTTATTTTTGCCCGAAAAACATTGAAAAACCTTTGTAAAATGCAAAATCGGGTTTTATTTTATTTTTCGTAAAGTTCTCCGCCAAAGAAATTACATTAAAACTTGACCGTCGATCTGTCCCACGGATCAACGGTGCGGAGTGTACCCCATATCCTAGTGGACCCCCCTTTTTCCCCCGCGCTCGTTTTCAAAACCGTGGTATGTATCCCGCACCGCTTTCCGCGTTAAATGGTTTTCCACCCGTCGGCCAGCGATTCCATGCACTGGCCGACGCGTGTCTGCCACTTCATTCCAAAACCGCCGTGCAATGGCCATCGCCCGCGCGTTAAACCTCGTCCCTTGACCCTGCAGCGGGATTCACCCCCGACGTCGGATCTGGGCCCTCCCATCCAACGGTCCCTGATCGCCTTTCCCACTCACTCTTTAACGAACTTACCCGTTGATTAAATCTTCCCTGGCGCATTCAAGAGCCGATCCCCACCGTCGATCTCCGCAGATCGACGGCTCTCATTTGTTCTCCCGATTCCGTCGCACGGTCCATCTTTTCCTCCGTTGACTGTTCAAAACGCCCCCGACCGTTGATCGCAATACGATCAACGGCTCTGATCGCCCCATTTTCCCGCACGCCCTCCGATGCAGTCTATCCATATAACGCAGGATTTCCTCATTTTTCTTGTATTTTGTAGGTTTTAAGGTTTTTCTTCGTATTCTATGAAAATCTAAAGGATGAGGGTGACGACTCCAATCCTTCCGATTAATCCAGAGATTCGATCATACGGTGAAGAAAAATGATATCAACAAGGTTTCATGAGCCTTGGTTGCTGCACATCCCTGTAAAGCTTGAAGAATGCCGTCGATATCAGAGCAGAGAAAGAGTATCAGATTTTGAAGACGGAGTGAACCAGAGCAGCAGTTTTATGAATAAATTGATGGGGATTACGGCTAAGACGGTTATCAAAATCCTAATCCCCGGCTTCGAACACATATTAAAGCAAAACCTAAAAGTGTTCATCAGACGTTGCCTCCACCGCCATACTTTGAGGCAAATTGATTCCTCAACCACCGCAGTGCCACCTATTGCCTCAGAATGCTCAATCAGAGGATGAATTTATTGAACAAGATCAGATATTATGCCTCGGAACAACCAAAGGAGTTATTTCTGCGCCAGATTTAATGACAGAATGTTTGCAGAGTAACCCTAATAGTACGCAGAGCCTCAAATGTCAACAAAAGCTCCTTCTGAGCTTACTTCATAAGTATAAGTGCATAAATGCAGTAGAACACCTGTATAAATTCTTCATCGAGCCTCCCAGGCCAGAAAGACATTAATTATGCATTAATTGTATTTGAGATCTTTTTTAGATCTCACCTCCTCATCCTTCTATAAATACTCCAGAAGAAGATGAGTGAGGGGTTGGATTAGTTGGTTGTCAATGTAATTGCTGAAGTGTTGTAGCTATATCTGAGTGGAAAACTCTTGACTGTAAATAGTGGTTTCATGGGCTCTTGGAGCTCTGCTTGTAACAGATAGGTTAGGTTGTGAAGAGAGATGGATTAAAACATTGGATTTGAAGATTGTAACCGGTTTGAAGCAATCAATACAAGCTGATTTATGGGATCCTGTTCTATGCTGATGGTGATGTTATTCTCACTGTAACTTGTGTTTTGTTTCTGTTTTCAATTTGTTTCATTTTCCACTGTAAAGAACAGTTTAAACAGTGTCAGGACCTACTGTATATCAGTAACCTTCTCTGGCTGAGAAATATTTATTTAAATGTTTTCTTTCTTCTGTGTTATTTAAGAATGATTTAATTCAGTCTAAGTACAGAGATGCTGGCGTTCCCTCATCTTTTCGTCACTGCTGAATGTTATTTTTAAATGTTACTTTCATATATGTTGTGTAAGGAATGAATTGAGGAAATCAAAGGTTAGCCCCGAGTCCCTTTCTTGTTTGCTCAACTGTTTGATCGTTTCCCTTAGGATGTGTCAAAAGCTGACTAGTTTCAAAGCACTTATCAGATCTTAGGCCATTCTATGTTATCTTTGTGATTGTCTTGGAAGTAACTAAGTAAAGAAGAACTAGGAGAGGATCAGGGTGAGTCCCAGCCCACTAGTTTCTGCTCCAAAGGTTGCCCTCAAGTTTCCCTTCATTTTTAATCTGTGTTCTATTAGAACTGTATCAAAGGATGGATAGTTTCAAAGTACTTAATGCATCCTGGCTGCCTTCTTGTTCTGCATCTGTTATTCCCCTTTCTTATTGTATCACCCCATTCCATAAATCAAACTTTAAAGAGATCCTTAGGCATAGATGACTTGCCCCATAGATTACTCTTGAACCTGAATGTTTCAATTAAATTCCCTTATGACTCCATAGCCCAATGGATTGAAAACTTGCCATCATCTTTCTTTAGAATCAAAGCTTATTCTGTTCACTTGCAACTTCTCACCTTTGAACCTATTTGCATATAGATCTTTCCGTCTCAGACAGCAACTATGTTCAACCATATAAGAAAACTGAACAAAACCCTTGGTCTTCATAACTAGCCTAATATCATCACCCCAAACCTCAAAGACAATATCCATCTTTGTACATATTGGAGAGATCCCTCTCCGGATTCAGGAGGGCTAGATCCTAGAATCCCAAATTTGGTTGAAATGATGTTAACTCTGTGATCGGACTTTACCAATCTTGCTTGTTGCGTAGACCCACACCTGTTAGCCACCTATATTTTTCAATTATATCAGCTGGTGGCTAAATATTCCATGCAGCCTTCAAGAAACAAATTCAGGCCTAAAATTGTTGGTACTTGAAGTCTGTTGGTAAGATCCTAAACTACTGGTTGGTTCTACATACCTTTCCTCCTCTCTGCCTCTGATATTCCATGAAAATCCTCGTCAAGTATTGCTGCATCCTCCTCCTTTTTCCTCTCCCCTGCTTCCATCCTACCTTCATTTCTTCGGTTTCCTTTCATCCATAAAAATCCCACTAAGTCATATGTTATTCCTTATCCCCTCCCTCATCTCATTTCCTAAGGTTAAAAACCCACTTTTTACCTTATCAGAACCTTTTTCCTTTTCCAAAAATCATTGAAAATCATATAAAAACGCCTATTTTTCCGCGCGCTGGTTTTCAGCCCCCTCGGCTAAACTCCTACCTTTTCTCCATCCATACGCCCCGACGCCAGAACCATGTGCTAAATCCGACAGGCGCTTAACTCTTGAAACTTATTTTTGCCCGAAAAACATTGAAAAACCTTTGTAAAACGCAAAATCGGGTTTTATTTTATTTTTCATAAAGTTCTCCGCCAAAGAAATTACATTAAAAACGGCCAGTCGATACGCTCCCCACGGATACCATTGCAATTACCCACACCTGGTGCTCCCCTTCACCCGTGCTTAGTTTCCAAAACCATGGTGTGCATCCCGCACCTTTCTTCGGGTGGTGGTTTTATTCGTCGGCCCGGCGATTCCCGCACAACGGCGACCGTGTCTTCGCCTACTCGTTCCAAAGCGTAGTGCAACTCCCATCGCCGCACATTAATCTTCGTACCATAGCCCCGCCGGTGGGATCCACCTCCACGCGTTGGATTTGGGCTCTCCAATCTACGGTTGCGATCGCCGTCCTCCGGTCTTTCGCGAACTTGCCGCCTGTTAAATCTTCCCTGGCGCATTCAAGAGCCGATCCCCACCGTCGATCTCCGCAGATCGACGGCTCTCATTTGTTCTCCCGATTCCGTCGCACGGTCCATCTTTTCCTCCGTTGACTGTTCAAAACGCCCCCGACCGTTGATCGCAATACGATCAACGGCTCTGATCGCCCCATTTTCCCGCACGCCCTCCGATGCAGTCTATCCATATAACGCAGGATTTCCTCATTTTTCTTGTATTTTGCAGGTTTTAAGGTTTTTTCTTCACATTCTATGAAAATCTAAAGGATGAGGGTGACGACTCCAGTCCTTCCGATTAATCCAGGGAATCGATCACACGGTGAAGAACAATGATATCAACGAGGTTTCATGAGCCTTGGTTGCCGCACATCCCTGTAAAGCTTGAAGAATGCCGTCGATATCAGAGCAGAGAAAGAGTATCAGATTTTGAAGACAGAGTGGACCAGAGCAGCAATTTTATGAATAAATTGACGGGGATTACAGCTAAGACGGTTATCAAAATCCTAATCCCCGGCTTCGAACACAGATTAAAGCAAAACCTAAAAGTGTTCATCAGACGTTGCCTCCACTGCCATACTTTGAGGCAAATTGATTCCTCAACCACCGCAGTGCCACCTATTGCCTCAGAATGCTCAATCAGAGGATGAATTTATTGAACAAGATCAGATATTATGCCTCGGAACAACCAAAGAAGTTATTTCTGCACCAGATTTAATGACAGAATGTTTGCAGAGTAACCCTAATAGTACGCAGAGCCTCAAATGTCAACAAAAGCTCCTTCTGAGCTTACTTTATAAGTATAAGCGCATAAATGCAGTAGAACACCTGTATAAATTCTTCATCGAGCCTCCCAGGCCAGGAAGACATTAATTCTACATTAATTGTATTTAAGATCTTTTTATTAGATCTCACCTCCTCATCCTTCTATAAATACTCCAAAAGAAGATGAGTGAGGGGTTGGATTAGTTGGTTGTCAATGTAATTGCTGAAGTGTTGTAGCTTTTTCTGAGTGGAAAACTCTTGACTGTAAATAGTGGTTTCGTGGGCTCTTGGAGCTCTGCTTGTAACATATAGGTTAGGTTGTGAAGAGAGATGGATTAAAACATTGGATCTGAAGATTGTAACCGGTTTGAAGCAATCAATACAAGCTGATTTATGGGATCCTGGTCTATGCTGATGGTGATGTTATTCTCACGGTAACTTGTGTTTTGTTTCTGTTTTCAATTTGTTTCATTTTCCACTGTAAAGAACAGTTTAAACAGTGTTAGGGCCTGCTGTATATCAGTAAACTTCTCTGGCTGAGAAATCTTTATTTAAATGTTTTCTTTCTGCTGTGTTATTTGAGAATGATTTAATTCAGTCTAGGTACAGAGATGTTGGCGTTCCCTCATCTTTTCGTCACTGCTGAATGTTATTTTTAAATGTTACTTTCATATATGTTGTGTAAGGAATGAATTGAGGAAATCAAAGGTTAGCCCTGAGTCCCTTTCTTGTTTGCTCAACTATTTGTCTGTTTCCCTTAGGATGTGTCAAAAGCTGACTAGTTTCAAAGTACTTATCAGATCTTAGGCCATTCTGTGTTATCTTGGTGATTGTCTTGGAAGTAACTAAGTAAAGAAGAACTAGGAGAGGATCAGGGTGAGTCCCAACCCACTAGCTTCTGCTCCAAAGGTTGCCTTCAAGTTTCCCTTTGTTTTTAATCTGTGTTCTATTAGAAGTGTATCAAAGGCTGGATAGTTTCAAAGTACTTACCAGATCCTAGTTTGCTTCTATGCTTTTCTTAAGTGCCTGGTCAAAGGCTGGCTAGTTTCAAAGTACTTACCAGATCCTGGGCTGCTCTTTGTTCTGCATCTGTTAATTCCCTTTCTTTTTGTATCACCCCATTCCATAAATCAAACCTTAAAGAGATCCTTAGGCATAGATGACTTGCCCCATAGATTCCTCTTGAACCTGAATGTTTCAATTAAATTCTCTTATGACTCCATAGCCCAATGGATTGAAAACTTGCCATCATCTTTCTTTATGATCAAAGCTTACTCTGTTTGCTTGCAACTTCTCACCTTTGAACCTATTTGCATATAGATCTTTCCGCCTCAGACAGCAACTATGTTCAACCATCCGAGAAAACCAAACAAAACCCTTGGCCTTCATAACTAGCCTAATATCATCACCCCAAACTTCAGAGACAATATCCATCTTTGTACATATTGGAGAGATCCCTCTCTGGATTCAGGAGGGCTAGATCCTAGAATCCCAAATTTGGTTGAAATGATGTTAACTCTGTGATCGGACTTTTCCAATCTTGCTTGTTACAGAGACCTAACATTTCTGGCGACTCCGCTGGGGACGTTTTAACCCAGAATCTCTGGTTCCATGATGATTGTTCTATTTTGCAGCTGAGCCACTAGAAGCTAACATTTCTGGCGACTCCGATGGGGATACCTTACCCAGAAACTTCATAAAATCTTGAGAGTAGAAGCATCCTTTTCAAGCACTACCTAGAAATGGTAATTATGATGAAACTTGTTTGAATCAGTGACAAACTAGGTCAACCCTAGGATTCTTTTAAGTTTTTATCTAACCTTGGAAAATCAGCTAGCTTAGCCATAAGGATAGACTGTCTTTGTTTCATAACCGTAGCTAAGTTTTGAGGCAAAGTCAGGACATTCTTTTAAACCACAAATAAAAACAATTCATAAAATACCAAAAACATTTCAGATTGGTAGTAAAACACTAGTTTTTGATATCTTGTTTACATTTTTGATGTGTTTTACTCTATACTCTTAAGACAGAGTCTGGAAAGGGCCAGGTAGCCTCCGGATCTCATCCTCTTTTTGAGGTGACATATCTGGTGAATGCCCTCCCACTCAATCTCTGGTTAGAGTTTGTTGTGTTTTGAGATATCCTTGAAAAGGAATGTTTCACAAACACCGTGGTGGACAGTGTACTCCTTCGAAAACACTCTAGACTTTCCACCTGGCGACTCCACAATCCTGAACAGACCTTAAGACTCCACTGGGAAGAACCCTCATCATTACAACATCCATCAAACCTAGCTAAAAGGCTGTAGGATTAGAAGTGAGAAAACAGATTAGTTGACCTCTCGAAGATTGTCATATCCGGTTGAACTTTTCTTATTTTAGTTGGGTCTAAAACTTAGCATAGTGGCTCCCAAAAAGATTCACACTAGAGCCCATCCTGACCCTGATCCACCTGAGATAGTTGATAACCCAGAAAGAATTCTTAGGAAGTCTCCTAAGATACAATTTTCAACTGTTTTCAGATCACCCCTAAGAGCTAATTCGGTCCCTGACAATCTTTCAGCTCTTCAGAAATCACAAACTGACTTATTAAACCCATTTAGGACTAGGTCATTTGGCGATTTAGATCAGTTAGATTCTGAGCCTTCACTTTCATCTCCCAAAACAAGTGAACCCTTTGGGGATAGAGAATCAACACCCCCTGATTTACATTTTCTACATAATCTAGGTGCCTCTCATCCAAGATCAGCTCAGAAATCTACTGCTGTTCCATCCACTTCTGTTCACCTGTCATCCACTGTTCAAACCACTCCACTTCAACCCACACCTCCTCTTGTAAATCCACCACCTATCATGGCAGCATGGTATGCTCCCTTAGTCCTTCCTGTACCATTAGTCAATCTTCCACAGGACTATCAGTCCAAAATTCCATTATATGATGCTAGTAATACTATAACAGCATCTCAACATGTGGACAAGATGAATGACTACTTTGACAGAAATGAAATTGATAATGAATCTGTCAAAATCAGACTGTTTGCTCAAATTTTGGGGGGAGAAGTGAGAAAATGGTTTAAAGGTTTAACCCCCCATAGTATTAACGATCTCCAAGCCTTCCATCAAACATTCTTAAACAAATGGGAAGTGAGAAAGAATCCTCTCCAAGTCCTTGCTGACTATAACAATCTCCATAGGAACCCTGGGGAAAGTGTACAATCTTATTGTACCAGATTTAACAGTGTCTATAATGCACTTTCCCAAGAACTAAAACCTCCTCAGGGCTCATCTTTAAACAAATTTCCTGAAGGGTTTGATCCAGACATGACATATTCACTCAGAGAAAGAGTTTTTGCAACCCTTGAATATATGCAAAGAGGTGCTCTTTCTGTGGAAGTTAACCTTATGGAGAAGAGAGCGAGGATGAAAGCTGAAAAGAGAGTATCTTTTAGAGAGGAATCCACCCCTTCTACTTCAAGCTCAAAGATGGAAATAATGATGGAAGAAATGATGAAGAAAATGAGCATTCTAGAGAGAGCACAAAAAAGTTTAAATCAGAACGCTCCTCAAAACAGAAACCAAAACCAGAATCAGAATGTTAGAAGAAATCAGCCTCCAAACAGACTTAGGGAAGATGATCAGCAGATCATTCCTCCCTTTCATCAAAACTTTTTAAGTGAGGTTGAACAAACAGATCATATAACAGAGGAAGATGATATAAACTTATTTGGGGTAGAGGATGATGACTTTGAGGTTCATTATGATAATAAACAAGGTCTTTATACACCTTACGATGACAGAAGAGATGATAATGAGAATTACTATCAAAACATGGAAAATGCTGTCATAGAGCCTTCAAGGGAATGTGAACTCAGAAGTAGATCTAATCAACCAACCCCCAACAATAAAACCTCTGACAAGCCTTCTCAAGACAACACTGCAACCAAGTCTAAAATGATCAAACAAAAAGACAAAACAGTGGCTGATAATTCTGGTAGTGGTAAAGAGAAAGACACTCAAAATATTGAAAAACAGAGTGCAAACATTAGTAGTACTAGCACCTCGGTTAGTACTCCTGGTAAAACAACTGTTCCAACTGTAGATAAATCAAATCAGCAAGCTGTTATTGCTGATAAAGTGGCAGCAAACAAGGCTGAAATCAATGTTTTAAAGAGTCAAAACCTTTTCAACCTGGAACAAGAAATCTCAAAGATCAAAATCTCGGTTCCCTTAACTGAGTTAGCTGCCCAACATGTATATAGGTCCAAAATTTTGAAGGCTCTGAATTTAGAAAATAATGAAGACACACTCAATCTTAATGATGACCAACCAGAGCTTATTTTTGGTCCAAAGATTGAAGGAAAGTTCCAAGAGGGTCCTGTCCCTCCCTTTTATGTAAGCTTAAACATTCATGACAAAATTCTCCATAATGCTATGCATGACTCAGGCGCTTCCCATAATTTAATGCCAAAAGCTGTAATGGAAAGCCTGGGTCTTGAAATTACCAGACCTTACAAAGACTTGTACTCCTTTGACTCAAGAAGAGTTAAATGTCTAGGATTGATAAAAGATCTCTGTGTTAACTTAGCCCAGATTCCAGCCAAATGTTTAGTCATGGATGTTGTTGTGGCTGATGTACCCCCAAAGTATGGAATGCTTTTATCAAGGTCTTGGGGTGCTAAGTTACAGGGGACCATGCAAATGGACATGACCTATGCGACTATCCCTATTTTTAATCAGACTAGAAGACTTTACAGGGAATCCCACATGCAGTACATAGTTACAAGTCAAGATCGGCCTCAAAACTCCCCTCTCTATGCTATAAACACGAGCCTTGATTCTTTTATCATGTTCAATGATGAAACACTTACAGGACACATCATTTCAACAGAATCAATGGTTGAAACGGAGGGAGAGGAACACAATGCTAGACGGCTGGAACAGTCTATTGTGTCTAAAGATCCTAGAAAACTAAACACAGATCTTGAACTCCAAGTTATCAATCCATTAAACTTAAAACTTGATAGTCAGCAGGACAACCCTCAACCCGATGAAAAACTTGAGGAATCAAAAGATACAAAGCCCATTCATCAAACTAAAAATGTTCCTCTCTGGACTATGTATTTTGACGGGTCATGCACCAGAAAAAATGCTGGTGCAGGTGTCTGGATTACTAACACTGAAAATAATCATACAGAATGTATCTCATGCAAATTAAATTTTCAGTGTTCCAACAACATAGCAGAATATGAATCCCTTCTCTTAGGCTTGCATCTCTTGAAAAAGTTAGGTGCCAAGAGAATCAATGTATATGGGGATTCCGAATTAATCATTAGGCAAGTTAATGGGGAGTATAATGCTAATCACCCCAGACTTAGGGCCTACAGGAATGATGTCATAGATCTTTTGAAAACATTTGAGGAGTCCACACTGACTTTTGTCCCAAGAAAAAGAAACATTGCAGCCCACAATTTAGCCTTTGCTGCTAGAACCTGCCCAATGCTGTATGATGACACCTCTCAGATAAAATTCAGACCAGCTATCCCAGATAACAAGAAATATTGGCAGGTATTTGATGGAGATAAACAAATGGAAGACTTCATGCAATTCAGAAATGAGTTTGAACCCCATAGTTCAGATTCAGACTATGATACAGACTGCAGTGAAGAAAATTTTCTTGGTGAAGAAGAACCATCTCCACAACTGGTAAATATTAACCTTCAGACTATCTCATCTAGAAACCAAACAGAATTAAGTGAAAAATCTGAAACTGAAGAAATTTTACCCCATTTAAATCGAGGAGAAATCAGGCTTTGCATAGACTTCAGGAATTTAAACAAAGCTTCATTGAAAGACAACTACCCTTTACCCAAGATGGATCATATTTTGCAAAGGGTGGTGGGGTCTAAAAGAATTTCTTTGCTGGATGGCTATTCAGGGTATAATCAAATCCTAGTCCACCCTGATGATCAATTAAAGACATCTTTTACTACACCATGGGGCACTTTCATGTATGTGAAAATGCCTTTTGGTTTAATGAATGCTGGAGCAACCTTTCAGAGAGCCATGGACATAGCATTCTCGGAAGAATTGGGCTTCTTTATCATTATCTATCTTGATGATGTGACTGTGTTTTCAAAAACAGATGAAGAACACTTAGAACATTTGAGGAAATTTTTCGAGAAGTGCAGAAGGTTTGGGATATCTTTGAGCCCCAAGAAGACATTATTTGGTCTCCAAGAAGGTAAGCTTCTTGGACACATCATTTCAGAAGAGGGCATAAAGATAGATCCCATGAGGATTGAGGCTATATTGCAAATCTCTCATCCTCAAAACATCAAAGAGTTGCAGTCTTTCATTGGAAAGATTAACTTTTTGAGAAGGTTCATTCCCAATTTGGCTGAGCTCCTTAGGAATATCACAAACATGTTGAAAAAGGAGCAAGGGGTAAAATGGACCTCGGAAGCAAAGACATCCTTTGAGCTGGTGAAACAAGCGTTAACCAAAACACCGGTTCTCATAAGTCCTGATTTTTCAAAAGATTTTTATATCTTCTCATTTGCATCAGAACATACTATAGCTGCTGTCCTTTTACAGAAAAATCCACAAGGACAAGAGCAGCCCATTGCATTATTTAGCAAGGCATTGAGGGATGCCCCTTTGAGGTATAACATTATGGAAAAACAGGCTTTTGCTTTGGTAAAGGCTTTGAAAGACTTCAGGGTATACATCCTTCACTCACACATCATTGCCTTTGTCCCAAATTCGGTTGTAAAAGACATTCTAACCCAGGATCCAGATGGTAAGAGAGGTAAGTGGATTGCTGTTATTCTTGAATATGATTTAGAGATAAAACCCACTAAGCTCATCAAAGGCCAGGGTCTAGCTAAATTAATGGCTGAATCAAATTGTGAACTTCTTGATATTAATATGATTCATGCTTTGGATAACCAAGAAGAATTCTCAACTCCCATTGTTGAAGATCATTTTGCGAATTCTCCTTGGTATACTGATATTGTTTATGTTTTGCTTAATCTAAATACACCTCCTGGTTTATCCAAAACAAAGGCAAGATTCCTAAAGTTAAAAGTTGTAAACTATTGCATTATTGATAAATGTCTTTATTGGAAAAATGCTAGTGGTATATTGCTTAAATGTTTGCCTGAGTTTGATGCAGAAAAGATTAAGCAGGAATTCCATGAAGGAGAGTGTGGAGGCCATTTGTACTGGAAGTCAATAGCCAACAAAATTTTGAGGGCTGGTTTCTATTGGCCTACTCTTTTTCCTGATGTACACAAAATGACAACTACTTGCCATAAATGCCAATTGTTTGAGGGCAAGAGAAAATTATTACCCCTTCCTCTGCATCCAATTACTGTTGAAGCCCCTTTTCAACAGTGGGGACTTGACTTCATAGGAGAAATCCATCCACCATCCTCTGCCCAACACAGGTGGATTCTTACCGCCACAAACTATTTCACTAAGTGGATAGAAGCCATTCCTTCTAGACAGGCCAATGATTCGGTTATCATTAAATTCATAGAAACCAATATCCTTTCCAGATTTGGCTGCCCTACCAAGATCATTACAGATAATGCAGCGGCATTTGGTTCAAAGAAAATGGTGGAATTCTGTCACAAGTACCAGATAACATTGGGACACTCCACAGCCTATTATCCTCAGGGTAACGGACTTGCAGAGTCTTCCAACAAAAGCTTAGTGAACATAATAAAGAAACTGTTGGAGGACAACAAAAAGTCTTGGCACACAAAGCTAATCCATGCGCTTTGGGCTGACAGATTAACATTGAAGAAATCCATTGGTATGTCACCCTTCCAGCTTGTGTATGGTGCAGATGCAATTTTTCCTAATAGCCTTGGTGTACCAGTTATGAAGTTAATTCAAGAGCTCCAGACTGAAGAAAATGACATAATCAGAAGAATAAATCAGACCATTCATCTTCAGCAAACCAGAGAGGAAGTGTACAACAAAGCATTGCAGAAGCAAGATAATATCAAGAAGATATTTGATAGAAGGACAAAGGCCAGCAATTTCAAGATTGGGGACAAAGTTTTAAAGTGGGACTCAAAGAGGGAGGGCAAGGGAAAGCATGGTAAATTTGAAAATCTGTGGCTTGGCCCTTACTCCATTCATTCAGTTGCTGGAAACAATGCATTCTTCTTACAAGAGCTGAATGGAACAGAATTGTTTGGGGGTCCTGTCAATGGCAGGATGCTTAAGCATTACCTTTCTTAAATTATTTCATGTTTGAAGCCTTTTTTACCTTTTTTCCACTGTAAATATTTCATCCACCATTGCATTTAAAGTTATGAAAAATCAAAAAATACAAAAACAAAGAAAGAAAGAAAAGAGGGCAGAAATGAAAACAAGAAAGGCAAAGCCCCATGCCAAAAAGAGAAATAAATCTGAAAGTGTGCAAGCCTAAGATGCCACTCCTCAAAACACACTTCTAATTAGTCAAACTGTTTAATCTTGACTAATTAGCTTTCAATTTTCTGCTGATAGGGTAGCAAATTTGATTTGCCAAACTGTTTAATCTTGGCTTATCAGTAGATAGATTAGGGTAGAAATTAAGGTTCAAACCAACTCAAAATCTGAACCAAAATTTCCAAGAAAAGAATGACTCAAAACTGTTTTACTTTCTGAGTCATAAAAGAGAAGACCTGGTTCTAATTCGCTCAAAACTTGAACCAGAAGAGAAGCAAAGATAGCTCACAAAAAAGGGAAGAACAGAGCTGTGAAAATAAGAGAAGGCCATGATAGGAAATTTTCAGATCTCAAGCCTTCTGTTTTGATTTAAAATTTTCTGCAAATAATAATCTATGTGCAGCTTGTTTTTATGCCATAGATCATAGCAAGTCAAACAGCTCAATCTTGACTTGACTATTTTTAAATTTCTGTTATAGAATTTAGAGAATGAAAGTTTGTTGGACTGTTTAATCCCAACAGACAGTAGACTAGGTAGAGAAACATCTGAGCTCAACTGTTTAATCTGAGTTCAGGGAGAAATAAGGAGTAGAAATAGATTAGATTTCCTACTTTCAAAAGAATAAAATGTTGAGAATAGAGTTTGCCAATCCAAGTGCACTCTGATGAAGAAAAAATGTTAGATCAGTAGGATTGGGGTAGGTAGAAGTTGTATTGATGAAATTCATTTTTCTTTCATGACTGATATTATTTGTCAAGGAAAAAGCAAGAGCAAGCAATGGGTCAGGCACCAGTCAGCATCCCAGAGAAATCAAGTCTAAATTCTTGATGCCTTCAAGAAGGCACCATCCCCAAGTGGAGCCACTCTTAGCCACCTATATTTTTCAATTATATCAGCTGGTGGCTAAATATTCTTTGCAGCCTTCAAGAAACAAATTCAGGCCTGAAATTGTTGGTGCTTGAAGTCTGTTGGTAAGATCATGAACTGATGGTTGGTTCTTCATACTTTTCCTCCTCTCTGCCTCTGATATTCTATGAAAATCCAAGTCAGAAACTGCTGCATCCCTTTTTCTTTTCCCTCCCTTGCTTCCGTTTTACCTTCATTCTTCCATTTCCCTTTATTCATGAAAACCCCACCAAACCATGTGTTATTCCTCGTCCCTCCATTAATCTCTTTCCCCAAGGTTAAAAAACCCATGTTTTAACCTTATCGGAATTATATTTCCTTTTGGAATTCTTTGGAAAAACCATAGAAAACATACGTTTCTATGTGTTAGGCTTAGACCCCTCAGGCTAAGCCCCTGCCTTTTCCTCCTCCATATGCCCCGACGCCAGAACCACGTGCTAAAAACAGACAGGCGCTTAACTCTTGAAATCTATTTTTGCCCGAAAAACATTGAAAAACCTTCGTAAAACGCAAAATCGGGTTTTATTTTATTTTTCATAAAGTTCTCCGCCAAAGAAATTATATTAAAACTCGACCGTCGATCTGTCCCAAAGATCAACGGTGCGGAGCACCCCTAACCTGGTGGACCCCCCTTCCCCGCACCCGTCTCCAAAACCATGGTTTCATCCCGCACCACTTGACGTCGAATGGCGGTTTTATCCCGTTGGCCAGCGATTCCACACGCTGGCCGACACGTGTTCTCCGCCCAGTGCCAAAACCGCTGTCCTTCCGCATCGCCCGCGCATTATCTATTGGACCAAAGCCCCGCAGCGGGATCCATCTCCGCCGTCGTATTTGGGCCCTCCCATCCGACGGTCGCTAATCGCCTCATTTGCCCGGCCTTTAACGGACTTGCCCGCCTGTTAAATTCCACCCGGCGCATTTGAAAACCAATCTTCACCGTCGATCTTTGCAGATCAACGGTTCTCATGCAACCGCTCAATTCCATCGTACAATCCCCTTTTTTACTCCGCTGACTTTTCAGAACTCCCTCGACTGTTAATCGCAATACGATCAACGGCTCCGATTGCTCCATTTTCCCGCACGCCCTCCAAAGCAGATTGACCTATAAACCTGATTTTTTACGTGTTTTTTGTATTTTGCAGGGAAGAAGTCATTTGTTCGTGTTTTAAACAGGGTTCTCAGACCTGGAGGGTGACGATCCTCTATGTCTCAATTTCTCTGTAGAAATCACCCACAAGGTCATTTTTGACGTCTCATCGGTGTTTCTAACGGCATTGATGCCTTTTTCTACCTGCACATCCCTGCATAGCAAAGAATACCGGCAAAATCGATGTAGAGAAAGAGTATCGGGTATTGAAGACCCCAGTGAAACAGAGCAGCAGATCAGTGGATATATTGGCGGGGATTACGGCTAAGACGGTTATCAAAAGCCTAATCCCCGACTCAGAACACAGATTAAAGGAAAACCTAAAAGTGTTCATCAGATACATCGCTTCCACCGCCATACTTTGAGGCGAATTGATTCCTCAACCACCGCAGTGCCACCTATTGCCTCAGAATGCTCAATCAGAGGATGAATTTATTGAACAGGATCAGATATTATGCCTCGGAACAACCAAAGAAGTTATTTATGCACCAGATTTAATGACAGAATGTTTGCAGAGTAACCCTAATAGTACGCAGATCCTCAAAGGTCAACAAAAGCTCCTTCCGAGCTTACTTCATAAGTATAAACACATTAATGCAGTGCAACACCTGTATAATTTCTTCATCGAGCCTCCCAGGGCCAGGAAGACATTTATTCTGCATTAATTGTATTTTGAGATCTTTTCATCAGATCTCACCTCCTCATCCTTCTATAAATACTCCATAAGAAGATGAGTGAGGGGTTGGATTAGTTGGTTGTCAATGTAATTGCTGAAGTGTTGTAGCTGTTTCTGAGTGGAAAACTCTTGACTGTAAATAGTGGTTTCATGGGCTCTTGGAGCTCTGCTTGTAACAGATAGGTTAGGTTGTGAAGAGAGATGGATTAAAACATTGGATTTGAAGATTGTAATCGGTTTGAAGCAATCAATACAAGCTGATTTATGGGATCCTGGTCTATGCTGATGGTGATGTTATTCTTACTGTCAACTTGTCATTTTATTTATGTTTTCAATTTGTTTCATTTTTCACTGTAAAGAATAGTTTAAACAGTGTTAGGACCTACTGCATATTAGTAACCTTCTCTGGCTGAGAAATATTTATTTAAATGTTTTCTTTCTGCTATGTTATTTGAGAATGATTTAATTCAGTCTAAGTACAGAGATGCTGGTGTTCCCTCATCTTTTCGTCACTGCTGAATGTTATTTTTAAATGTTACTTTCATATATGTTGTGTAAAGAATGAATTGAGGAAATCAAAGGTTAGCCCTGAGTCCCTTTCTTGTTTGCTCAACTATTTGACTGTTTCCCTTAGGATGTGTCAAAAGCTGACTAGTTTCAAAGTACTTATCAGATCTTAGGCCATTCTGTGTTATCTTTGTGATTGTCTTGGAAGTAACTAAGTAAAGAAGAACTAGGAGAGGATCAGGGTGAGTCCCAGCCCACTATTTTCTGCTCCAAAGGTTGCCTTCAAGTTTCCCTTTGTTTTTAATCTGTGTTCTATTATAAGTGTATCAAAGGCTGGATAGTTTCAAAGTACTTACCAGATCCTAGTTTGCTTCTATGTTTTCCTTAAGTGCCTGGTCAAAGGCTGGCTAGTTTCAAAGTACTTACCAGATCCTGGGCTGCTCTTTATTCTGCATCTGTTATTTCCCTTTCTTATTGTATCACCTCATTCCATAAATCAAACTTTAAAGAGATCCTTAGGCATAGATGACTTTCCCCATAGATTACTCTTGAACCTGAATGTTTCAATTAAATTCTCTTATGACTCCATAGCCCAATGGATTGAAAACTTGCCATCATCTTTCTTTATAATCAAAGCTTACTTTGTTTGCTTGCAACTTCTCACCTTTGAACCTATTTGCATATAGATCTTTCCGCCTCAGACAACAACTATGTTCAACCATCCGAGAAAACCAAACAAAACCCTTGGCCTTCATAACTAGCCTAATATCATCACCCCAAACTTCAAAGACAATATCCATCTTTGTACATATTAGAGAGATCCCTCTCCGGATTCAGGAGGGCTAGATCCTAGAATCCCAAAGTTGGTTGAAATGATGTTAACTCTGTGATCGGACTTTGCCAATCTTTCTTGTTACAGAGACTCCACGTACTCGCACAACGCTTGGCACGTTTGAAGACCAAAGAATGATCTCTAGGAAGAGAGACTGGTAGCTCCAATAAACATCACATCATGGTGGGAATGTCTAAAGCCTTAGGCCGCCACAGCCCTCCAACTTTCATAGGATGTAGATGGCGTGATCAAGCGACTAACTCAGACCCTCGAGAGTGTCACCGCGACAACTCAAGGAATGACCTCCCAGAAGCTTGTAGACATTGCACAGAGTGCTGCTGCTTAGAGTCAAGAAGTGTTACCTCTACTAGTCGTAGCCATCAATGGCCTACGTACGCAGATAGAGACCACATCACCACAGTGACTCGGGACGAGTCACAAGATTGTGTTGGGGGACTGTTGGAATATGGTCTCCTACAATCTGCGAAACTAGTCCAATTTTGTATATTTTTGGATTATAATTAGTCTAGTGCAAGGGTTTTGGGGTGGGACAAAGCCCCAAAAGCATTGTAATGGGTTAGAGGGTAAACCTGGGGTCCAAAAACCACAGTTTTAAGACCATAGGAAAAATTAGGAAAGATTGTTATAAATAGAGGGACATTTTGGGATTGTAGGTAGAAGAGGAGGAAGAGCACTTGATACGAATTGTGGTTTAGTAGATCTGTTTGCGTTTTTGGGGAGGGAATGCTACTGGCTGTGTGTGCGGAGATCAAGAGTCCTATTGTGTGTGGACCCTGCTACTATGTACCCAGGTCGGGACAGGTATTGTAAGAGGGAATTGATGAATTGATGAATAAGAAAGGTTGTTTGAGAACTGAATCTATGTGTACCGTTTATGCGAATAATTAGTAATTTTTGTATTGCGTGTTCGTATTCAAATTGCGAAAGTTCTCGTATAAGTGTTTTTACTACATTCGATCTTTTTTCGTTATGTTTATGCAATACTAAGCTACCGTCTTAGAATTATATAATTATCAAGCAACATAATATTAGGCCGACTCCGTGCACGTGGATGAAAAGAGACCCATAGATCCTGCCGGAAGAGGCGATCCTCGGACATCACAAGGCAATAACGTGCCTCTTCTTTCCCTTACCTATCCTTTTTCAAGGTGCGGAAACCGGTTCCATCAACCACGCATACTACTTCGGTGAGACTTTGACCTACAAGTAGGTCACTCGCCGGGAAGGGCCGTAGGCATAGGGTTTTTTTGGAAAACCTTGAACTCCGAACTCCGGTTAGGACCCCTTGAGCCAACATTTATATTTCAAGAATGGGGTTAAAGAAAATTTAACAAATAAGATTTGTTTAATTATTTCTAGATGATTTAGTCAAATTTAACAAGGAATAATAACTAAATAATTATTTAATTAAATATTCTTAGAGAAAATAAGAAAAATAATTATTTATCTAAGTGTTTCGCATAATTGGGTTAAATATGACTAGGAATATTATTTAAACAGTGTTTTAATTGATTATTCCTAGAGTAAAATCAAATAAATAATGATTATTTTAATTATTTCTCATGGGGTTTCCTGTTTGGACTAGAAATAACCTAATAAAATATGGTTTATTAAATTATTTCTTATAGTGAAAGCAATTTTAGTATGGTAAAAATGGTCTTAAATGGTTTACTTTGATCCATCTAATTGTAAATGGTTAGATGACTAGAAATTGGTGTAACAAAAGAAACTGCGAGATTCTTTCCTCCATTATCTCAAGATCTGCCATATTTGTAAATGTTGCAATCCTCAATCTAGGCACAATGTTCTCTATGGGCATAACAACTTCTTTCCAATAAACTAACCTGAAGGGTGTTTGACCTGTCAACTTCTCACATGTGGCCCTATAAGCCCATAACACTGGTAGAATTCTAAGGTCCCAATCATATCTATTCATATTACATACCTTAGTAAGTGCATTATCCAAAATATTATTAAATGCTTTTCATTTTCCATTGGCCTGAGGATGATAAAGGGTACTCTTTTGATGATAAACTTGGAATTCCTCAGTTAATGCCTCAATAGTATGATTCAGGGAGTGTGAACCTTGATCACTCATCAAAATCTTCTAACATCCAAATCTAGATAATATGTACTAAAAAATAAAATTTGTTATAGTTGATGCATTGTAGTTCTTTATTGGTTGTGCTTCATCCCATCTTTTTAAGTAGTCAATTTTTGTAATTATGTACCTCATGTCGATCCTCTTTCCAAGTGGCCTGATTGGTCCAAAAAAATCAATGGCACACTTATCAAAAGCCTGTAATGTAACCTAACATACCAATGGCATATCATATCTTCTGTAATTATTCCATGTTCTTTAACATCCACCACATGCTTTACAATACTCCTTTGCATCATTATGTAGTGTATGCCACCACAATCCTACTCTCAAAGTATTATGCACTTTAGCCTTTCCTGCATAGTTTCCACCAGCTACACCTCCATGAGCTTTTGCTAGAATCATTTGTCTTTCATGTTCAAGAGCATATATTTTTAGCATCTCATCTGGTCCCATCTTATATTAGTGTCCTACTATTATTGAAATGTCAGCTGCTTTAACCACTAATTATTTATTTTGTTGTGTAGTATATTATAAAGGAGCCATTCATGTGGTGAAAACCTGAATGATATCTATGAAGTGGTAATTTTCCACTCTAATTGAAAATGTGTTCACATCAGGGAGATTATATTCTATGCTGGTAGGATCTTCTCCTCTTTCCAGTCTTGGTAGATGGTAAGGTCCTGTATTCAACCTTCCTGGTTTTGCAATGATCTCAAAGTCACACTACTATAATAAAAACATGAATATGAAAATATTTCCTCCTAGGATAGGCTTATTAACCAAATAATTTAGTGCAGAATGATCTCTGAAAATATTAAAATGTGACCTTGAAAAATAATGTCTAAACTTATACAAAGCATACACCATGGCTATTCCTTCCCTTTCTGTAGTGATGTAATTGTTTTCTTCTTTAGACAACTTCCTACTTACAAAAGCTATAGGATGATCAATCTCTCCTTCACAAGGTTGTGCTAGTACCACTCCCAAAGTTATACAAAATGCATCCACATGGAGAAGAAATTCCTCATTCCAATCAAGGAACACTAGTATAGGTGTAGCTACCATATTTTCTTTCAATATGTCGAGGCACTTCTGACATTCACCATTACATTGAAACGTTGCATCCTTCTTCAAAAATTTCTCCATAGGCGCAATGATCTGCATATACCCCTTCATGAACCTCCTATAATAACCAATATATCCCAACGTACTGTGAAGCTATCTTAATGTCTCTGGTGGAAGCAAGTTCACAATGATAGAAATATTTGCAGGGTCCAGTATTATTCTTTTCTTACAGACATTGTATCACAAAAATATGCCGAAGGGTGCACAAAATATTCACTTCTTTAAGTTCAAGGAGATATGAGACTTTCTACATGTGTTGAGCATAAGTCTTAAACTTCCAACATGTTTTCTCAGCAATCCAAATATTATCCAATCATCAAATTTTACCTCCAAAAACTTGTTGATGTACTCCTTAAAAGCTGCAATAACCACCCTAGAAAATATAGCAGGGGCATTCTTCAATCGAAAAGGAATTACTGTGTATTAATATGAGCCCATTCTATAGAAAATGTGGTGTTATGTCGATATTTAGGTGCAATCCTAATATGATGATAACCTAAGAATCCATCTATAAATGAGTAAGCTTCCTATCCTCCTACATTGTCCAACACTTCATCTGTGAAAGGGGAAGGGAATAGATCATGTAAGCATTCATCGTTCAACTTTCTTAGATAACCATAGATCCTAATTTCTCCTTGATTCTTCTTCTCTTGCACCACCATATGACTCACCATTCTGATTCTTCTACAACTTCAATAATTCTTGGTGATATCATTTTATCAAGTTCTACGATCACTTTTTCCTTACACTTGAGGTTCAGTCTGTAAGGTCTTTTTTTTACTAGATTTGCATCAGGCTTCAGAGGAATATTCAAGGTTCCTAGATCTCCTATAGTTTCAAACTTGGGATACTCTTCCGATCTTATTTTTACCTTATTAGTCTTCAGTAGCTCCATTACGTCTGGTATCTCTATCTTAGGTTCGGTAACTCCATGGTATCCTTCTGATTCTGCTTTGTCGATGCTGTGAGGATATTCTTCTTATCCATATGAAATAATTTTATAGCATTCTAGTGCATGTTATATCTGCGCAACCCAATTAGGTTTCTTCCATGTCATTGAGGTGACATTCTCAAAGATATTATTCTGGACTTGCTGAAGCACCCAATCTATGCGTGGGAAATCATCCCAAAATTTTAATGTTAATATGAATCCATCATCCATGTCTTCCCAATTCTCGGTACCATGTCAAAGCTTTGTTTATAGCTTCTAGTTTTTATGGATTGTCTCCAATGTATGAATTAATCCATGTACCCACTCTTGTTGTGGAATCTCCTTCCATGTTCAAGTGCATAGTTGGATATTATCCCCAAGATTAGTTTGACCATTCATAATTTATCTCCATTTTAGTTTTTATCTATCCAAAACTTATCCACATTATTCTTCGACATTCCTGCCAACCTCCTATATTCCTCTTCTATGCATTCAATCATATAGTAGGGGTAGCTTTCAGGGATATATCCAAGGATAACAACCTTTGATTTTCTTAAACTTGTTTTTCATAATCATTAATAAAAGTATTCACATCTCCTATCACATAATAAGAAGGAATATCACATACCTCAGACATGATACAACGAATTGATTTGGTAATTCTTAAAAAATGCCTTCTAGATATTTCATGCAGCCTACTCTACCAATTTTACAACTCTTCTTCTGAATCTGAGGTACAATAATTTTCATTCTCCCAACTCAAATTTCCTTTTGCAGTAGGGTTAACCCAATCTTGTACCTTCACTATAATTTGATAAATTTTTTCTATGTCTTCTTTGTAGTATTCTCTCTGAATGGTTCTGTGTATCTCCTTCCAATGGAGCCAAGGTAACAATCACTCTCATATTGTTTCCTTAAAATATCATATGTCTCTTCTTCAGATTTATTATGACCATATTTTCAAATTTCGAATCAAGTCCAAGAAATGCATGATAAAGGTCATTTTCATCAACAATATCTATTACTTCAAAATCATTGCTAGTATCCACTCCTTAAATATATATTGTAACATGGGGTAGGCTTCCCATACGAAAGATATTTTGTTGATTTTCGATCCTTAACTGAATAGGTGACCATTGTAGCTTTGTCTTACCCATAAATTCACATGTATTCTTCATTAAGAAATTAGCATCAGATCCCAAATCCAAAAAATCTTGGTCCATCTCATATTCTTCTATTTGCACACTAAGCCTCATTTCTCTTCCATTTCTCTTCGGTTGAAGCAAATTATTAATTGTGTGCATCTCACTTCGTAGTGTTACTTTTGATGTATATGAATCTATCAACTCCTGCAACCCTTATAAAACCTTTTTATCCCTTAACAATTTCATGCAAGTCTGTAGAAAATACCTTAAAACACTTACTTTCCTTGCTGCATCATGCTCTTTTGTCGGAGCTTGATCTTGTGTCGAAGCTCTATTCTGCATCGATTTTGATGATACCTCAAAGTTACTTCTGTGATCAGTATTTGGTTGTTCACTAGAGGTCGACACTCTAGCATCCATAAAACTTTGTTTTGCTTCCAAAAATACTCATTTTTATTTCCTAATATAAAAAATAGGAACTTTCTCTGCAATATTTCAAACCCATGCAACTTAAAATTCCTTCTTTCCATCGTCCTTATATCCAGTGTTCTCACCTCCACTTCTAGTAACAATATTGATTCGAGGTTCATCGATCCTCCTTCCAGCAGTCATCATGTCAATGTTCTGCATTGGTTGTTGGTTCTTTTTTTCTTGAATCTTCGCCATAAGTACATGACATTCTTCAATTACATGGTCAAAGGACTTACACTACTTACATGTCATAGTGGGGTTCTGGAATCCCTTGCAAAATGACCTAGCTTGCCACAGTTATAGAAAATGATCTTTCGACGTCCTTGACCAACTCCACCACCTTGACCTCTTTCTTGGTATCCTTCTCAACCACTGCATTATCCATTATCTTTATGTCCATGCTTTTCTACTTGCATTTTATAAGTGTGATCATTGTGCTCCATCATTAGGTCATAAGATCGACAGTTATTCTCATCATGTCATACTGATATACAAAATTTGCAATATATATTCCTTAGAGTCTGCACATTTTTCTGTAGTAAGTAGAAATCTTTTGACTAATTTTTCCTCTAGCCGTACATATCTTACACCACAGGCTAGATCCTACATTCAAGGTATTAGGTGCTCCACCAGCCCTGTAATCCCTGAAGATAGGAAACTATTCTTTAGAGTGACCCTCCGATCTGCACTTTGTACACCACACTTATTCTCTAACTTCCTTTCTTTTCTTGACATCTTGTATTTCTAGGGTCAAGTTCGCTAGTTGATTCTAAATCTGCTACATATCTAGATTGGTATCTCCTATAGGTGAAGCTTCCAACTTCATTGCAATATTTAGAGCTTCTACTTGAGTTCCTATATTTTGTTCCTCCAATCCAGTTCCTCTGAAAATAGGTATCTTAATATCCTCAACCATACCTCTTCTCAAGGGGGGAGGGGAAGGGGGATGGGGGGTAGGAGGGTTAAGGGGAGAATGAAAACCACAAACACCCTAGCTATTACTAGATTCTAGTTTCGACAAACTCTATTGTTAGGAGGGGGAATATTGCGAATTTACCTCAGAGTGGCTTTCTTCTCTTTCACTTTCAAATTCACTCAAAAGAGGACTATATTCAGTCTCTACAAAGGTCTTTGGATCTTGTCCACACTACCTATTTCTGGTATCTACTCTGTATCTCTTTCCACTTTGTGTTGCATCTCTCCCTTCCTCAACTTTACTTTCTCTTCTTCTAGGCATAAGTAAACTACCTATCTGATTGCATCTGTAATACTCCCTTTTCACTCAGAAGCATATTAATCCACATTATCAAAGACTTTAAGTACTTACCTCACAATCCTTTAAATAATCGTCAGTCTACTTCAATGTAGGACACAATCTCGTCTACTGTGAACTCAATAATGAATCCTCCCAATATGTTATTGATCCTGAAATCAACAGTCATTGAAATCTTGTTGTCAGTGCCCTTTAGTTTTTGTATCAGTTCAAGAGTCAACACTGTAGATTTTTCATCTTTAAAAAAATCCTTTTTTTAGACAACCTCGATATACACTTGTATAACTCCGCATGAAAAGAATCAATGAAAATTTTGTATTGATATGTAAAGATATACTTTTGTAACCACACTTTGGATGTCATACGAGGATTTTTTCTTCTTGATGTGAAAATTATGGCTCTTTCAGGTCTATCCAGTCTTAATTTTCCTTCTTTGACGAGTGCCACATCCACATATCCCTCAAATAGGTCCAAGTCCCGACAACAGAACCATTTTTTGGGTTGATTTTGGCTGCCCCAAGTTCAGACTTATTATGCACCAAAAAAACCCCTGATCGTTGTCCCTTTCAGCAACGACCTGTAAGCGTATCACAGTCTCACCCAAAGTGACTATAGGTGGATGCAGAACTAGGTTTCTGCGGCCTTGAGGGATAAGGAGATCTGGTATTTTCATGTTATCTTATGCTTAAAAATCATAAATTAGTCTGCCACATTCATATAAATCATAGAAACATGCCATATAAACCCATAAGCCGTTATTGCACTATCTTAACATGAAACTGTAATAAGTACTTCGCAACAAGATATATTAAGCAAATATATATAAAAAAAATATAAGAACAACAAAATATCTTCCACCAAACTACTTCGTTATTATGATAAATTTTTGAATACAATCAATATCTACCTGCGCACTACGCTGCAGGTGGTCTGCACATTAAGCTGCAGACTCTTCCCAGGTCTCTGCGCACTCAGTTTTATAGCCTTCCCTTCACTCCAAAATACAAATTACAATATTCTCATTGATCTAAGAATGTGATCATTTCTAAAAATAGCACTTGAACCCTTTATTTACTATTACATCATAAGATTACATTGACAAAATATCATGGTCCAAATACCATGGACTCCCAAAAACAAGAAACTATGCCCCAAAACCCTTTACAACATTGTGCACTTTACAAAAATAAGGGGCTTTGACCTTCATGGATGCCCCTATGACGCTATGCAGTACACTCAAATTGCTCCACTGCATGGTCCAGTTTGTGCTCCGCTGCGTGGAGCACTTCGCACTCCCCTCCTCAAAATGTGGAGTTTTAGCTAAAATTTAGGCCAAGTTGGCCTGTGCCCAACACCAAGAAGACCATTGAAACCAAAAACATACTACATATGAAGCTATATAACCTAGCTCTTTTTATTATTTACAATAATAACCTCCTAAAAATAAAAACCACCATGACAAACATGACAACATGACCACCATATCGCTTATCGGATCCGTATAACATAACTCATTGTGGTATTTATAGTGGAAACCATACATAAACATGTACAAATACAAAAAATAAAATTCCTCCACCAGTAAACAATGAAGGATAGATAGGCTACATTTAATCAACCATATCCCATATAGACTCATCAGGCCCAAAGTGCTTCCACTCCACTTTAACCTTCTTGATTTCTCAGTTTCGGAGAATGAGTTGTTTCCACTGCATTATGTACTAAGGTTCCAACTGGAATTCTCTTTTTGGTTCCTCCTACTATACAAACCAATCAATAACATGATCAACATCCTTTATGTCAGTATGAATCTTAATCGCAAGGGTACGAAAAAAGACCACTTTAGTTGTGCATAAAAAACAGCCCTAACAGCAAAGATAGCTACCAATATCTTCAGATCTACAATTAGGTGATCAAGATAAATGCTGCAAAAATCTATATCTATGCATCAAAAGACATTAAGCAGTTAATAAAAACAAGATTTACTCCATGCATCCAATAGAAAAGACAAGAATATGTTGAATGAATTTTATATTAAGGGCACATGGGAGGAAAACATAGAAGGATGTTACGAGTTCTCCTCAATGGGATGGTTTCTTGTAAGTCCTCAGCACTTCAGATCTAAAATTTCTCTCTCTTGATGGTGTAGAAAACCCAAAAAAAAGTGGAACTCGAAGGGAGCTCACAAGAAAAAAGATAGAAAAATATGACAATGATGGTGGATCAAAATTAGACCTAAAGTATAGATCTAGAGTGATCTTTAGGAAACAAAAGGTGATGAATGAATGGAAAAACCCTTCTATTTGTAACAAAATATTGATTTAGTCTAGATATTGGTGCATAGTTAAAATATTATTAACCAAATCAAGATCCAACTTTTATGGAATATTTTATTATTTTTGTTGGAGGGAAAAGGAATTTGACTTGGGTCAAATCTCTTTATTTGTAAATAATAATTAAATAAATAATGATTTATTTAACTATTTAGGAGTGATTTAGTCAAATTTAACAAGGAATATTATTTAAATAAGGTTTAAATAATTATTCCTAGAAAATAATAAGACAAATAATAATTTATCGAATTAATTTTCCTGTTTTGGGTTAAATATGACCAGGAATATTAATCAAACTGCTGTTTAACTAATTATTCCTTGAGGAAAATCAAACAAATGTGGATTTATTTAATATTTCCTCATGGGGTTTCCTGTTTAGACCATAAACAACTTAATAAAGGTGTTTTACTAAGTGATTTTTCATAGTGAAAGCGATTTTACTTAGGGTAAAATTGCTCTTACATGGTGTACTTAGGTCCATCTAATAGTAACAGGTTAGATGAACAAAAAATGGTGTAACAAATTTCCCCCCAGCATGCGAGCGTTAGGAGCTAATCGTATGACCGAAGTACGTTGTAAGAACTCAATCACTAGACAACAAAGGTGAAGTCAAAGAGAGAGAAATGTAAGGTAGACCGAAGCGCTAAAGGACTAGACCCTGAGGAGGCGAGACTTATAGGTGCGACGAGTCTCTTTTATGAATGAGTACCTATGCTATAGGTGGCGGGGGAGGCATACCTATGCTCGCCGAGACAAAGTACAAAGAATAATGCATCCAGTAAACAAGGGACTGAACAATATAGTACATGCTGGCATACACATGAGCCAGGTAAAACATGATAATGAATCCCACATACATATTATGTATGGGATAACAGCCAAGACTTTTACAATAATATCTGAGTACATGAGATACAAATACAACCCAAATTCCCCTGTAAATAGGAAAGGGCTCTGAAAATCTGACTGATACATGCAAACAAAGGTGCTAAAAGACTAAGGCCGACATCATCAAATATATGGAGTCGCATCAAAGGCCGTAATGAAGGAGTCATCCTGCATGTGGGGGGCTACCTCGTAGGGTCACCCCCTCATGAGGTTGAGGACATCTCACACACTCCGGGGAATCACCAAGTATCATCCGTTGCATCACTAAATTATCAAGTATACCTACGGGGAATTAACACCCCAGAGGTTGGTTGGGATACAACCTCCACGTGTATGTGGGCGTACTACTTACCGTAGACTCACACAACCATGCATGTGTTCAAAACTAAATAGAGCAGAATGAGAGATTTACCCGTTGGTCCTACGTTTGAAGTAGATCCACGTGGAGTCCAAACTCCCTGCCACCGTCCTTCCTCCTTAACCTGAAATACAAGAAGAAACCAGCACAAAGGACAAGTTGTACAGCATATATCTACTCTATATGTTAGTGAGATTCATATAAAACATTAAATAAATCATAATGAATGCTCGTATAACAAATATTCTCATACATTAAAGCATACACTAACACGTTTATTTCGGGAACAACATGATACTTCTGTATTATAAATAGTACGTACAAAAGTAATCAAGAGGAGAGATCACCTGATCCTTCCAAGGCCTTCGCAGACCGTCGTCCGGATCCGTCCAGCCCTTGCCTCGCTAAGACTCCTTCCAAACTGGTGCATACGAGATAACATATAAAGGATGTGTATCTCAAGGAAACAAGGGTTTCCTACAATGAACTGGGAAGGTGCAGGAGGCACGGGGAATCATACTTGGATAGGGAAAACCAACAGAGTATAATATCAATAATTCTCTCTCTCCCTTAGGCCATACACATGAGGGCTTTTTATAGTCCCTCCAAGTAGTTTCAGCAGTTGGAAACAGTTGGCCACGGGCTGGGGTGGTTGAACTACCTGAGTAACCATCAACCCAGCGCGAAATTAGGGATTTTTATATATTTTTTAATCATTTTAATGGCATACGCGGAAAATTCTAGCTGTACTCGCGTATACACGCGGAAAAGTATGGGCATAGTCGCGTATGAGGGATTTTCCACTGTTTTTAAGTGAATTTGTCCAAGTCTGTAGGAATGG